>VSWD01000007.1:75830750-76110750 GCA_033119305.1 Pinctada imbricata
CCGACCTAGAAATGCGGCACTTAAAAGAGAGCGGTATTGGGCATATCTCGGCTCGTAAGGGAGGTACTGATTTCAAATTTCGTATGAAGATTCAGTATGAATTAATCTATCGAAATATACCACAGAAAATAGGTTTTGACATTTATTAGCCTATTTCTGAAGACTTAAATATGACTTGTCGATTTTTCGTTAAACGTCGAGTTAGATCCCTTTAACACATATATATAGTAAATACAGCAACCGGTATTAGCGTGATAAATCCCTGTGTCACTAACCTTGATCCACCACTGGGATATCACCATGTACACGTAGTCAATACTGCAAATGCAGATACATCGTTATTTATCCAAGGTTGCTCAAAGTTGTTTACAGTAAACACGCCTCATATGGTCACCATTTTGGATTTATATGAAGCATGCATACTCAGATGATTATTAAGCATTGAAATTCTTCAGTTTTCATAATACCTGCGCTCCTTGACCATGTAAAACTACACAAATAAATGATGAATAATCCCACCAAACGAACTTTTCTTTCATACGGAAATTTACGTGGTTTTATATTTGATAGGTTTTAAACGGACAATCAGTGTCTTATGTTTCCGGAAGAAGACATAGTTGATACATGTATATTGATAAATTTGTTATTTCTTTTTTATTCACTATGTAATAAGCGCTGTTTAAAACCATTCATTTTAGAATTTCGGAAAGTATCAGTTTTTTTTAACTGTTCTTTGTTATCAAGGATTTATTGTAACTTTACACACCCAACTGTGGCCGGCAAAATAGACAATCAGATGAGGCCACAGTCTGACAGAAGTATAGAAATAGTATTTATACACCGAAACTCATTTACGGAGTGAACCCTTTATAACTCCACTCCAAAAAGACCTGAAATAAATATAGTTCTTTCATTTTAAAATGATAGTCAATATTAATATTCATTTTTTAAAATAATCGACTTTGCTACATCTATATCGTTTGAGACATATTAAATGTTTTTTGATTTTTTTTTTGTTTTTTGTTTTTGTTTTTGGTTGTTTTTTGTTTGTTTGTTTGTTGTTGTTGTTATTTTTTTTTTTTTCGTTTTCTTTTACAGTAAGCTGACAGATGAGTGAGATGAAATGAGAGAGAGAGAGATCATTTCCCTCTTGGTTAGCACTGAATCGTTTGTCATTTTAAAGACATTATACATGTATATTTGTAGCTATCTAAGAAGAGTATATTTTCTTACAAAGGGATTTAAATTATATAGAATTTTCTTAGTGCAGTGTTTGTCGGGGAAAAATTGATTAATTACATTCCCTAGATAGGCAAAATACAATCCTGTATTCGCCGATATACGCAAGTAAATCATCTTAAACTCCTATAGGACTGAAATAAGATACTAGTATACTAGTATGTATTAATTAAACTTGAAAATTTTCGGTTCGCCGCGCTTCCAGTTTTACATGTAAATTTTCAAAAATCGACAGGAAATTGAACACAATTTTGAATTTTAAAATATTGAGCATTCAATTTCCCTTTAAAAAAGTCTGGATCCGCCTATGTTTGATTTCTCGATACCTGTATAGCAGTGATAAATAGAATACACGTTTAATTGAAACTTCAGTCCCCTTCCCCCCTCTTGAATTTTATTTAGAAGTCATCAAAATCGTTGATTACTCCAATACAATGGATTCAGTTGGGATTTTAAATTTAATCTTATTACATGTAACATGTATACTAGTATATCACGAAGTCAGAATAAGAGGAGGGCATGAGATATTCTGGCCATCATATAAATCTCTGCAATCACGCGTTACTTTGAAACAAAATTCTTCTAAAATTACAGATTTCTCATGAATAATTATTTTGTCTACTGTCGTTATCTGTTTAAAATCTCTCAAAATGATTAGTTATCATCTATTTGTGTTCTTCTCTTACACAATGTATGACTGTAGCACTTGCGACGTATATGGCGGGAAGAATAAACATCAGTTTTGCTGCATGACGTCAACAAATCTCGTAACGTCGTAACATATACATAAAATCAATTTTAACAATTTCTTTGTTGAAAGGCAATGTTCGAAAAGTATGTAAAATTGTATAATTCATACATAACTGAAACTTCAAGGCCTAAACAACGACATAATAGATCAGAATTTTAAAATAAAGTGTTTTACGATTTACATGTAGATGCCATGTAGCTAAATTCAGGCTTTTGAACCAAATAAATCAATTAATTCTATCACATAAGGCGATTTTCAACATTGCTGCTCATCGAGTTACTATCATTTTCATTTCCAGTTACTATCATCATGCGTTGTCAGGCATTTTTGCGTTACTATCATCATCGATGATTTTTTGATCTGGCATTTTCTCGAATATAACGTTGAAACAATAAACTCTAATGGTATAATTGGAATGTTATATCGATTCTCTTCAAATTGGCCGCTTCAACTTTTTGTTATACATCGCTCAAAAGACAAAATTTGGAAAAAAATCGGTTCTGCCTATTTTTGCGTCCGCCATCTTGGGATGATAGTAACTAAAGTTACTATCATCGGTTTAACACCAGTGATTGTCTCAGAAATGTTTATTTTACTCTGTGTGAGTCCGAGTAACTTGCTTCACTTAATTTTCAAGGTCCGGCTAGTTTTGACTTTGTCATTTATTGAGAAGTTCAGCCTTTCACCTTTTGAATTTCTTCCTCATTTTGGGTAGGGAATCTCCCAAATTATAACTATTAGTAATATTGACTTTCTTGTTTAAAGATATTAACTATCCTATACAATATTTCCGTAAATTCTTTTACTTTTCTTTCCTTTTATTAATGTGGAATCACGAGAATCCGATTTCTGAAGTCATCATATTGAGGTTTCATGTCCCTTTTTGTGGTCTTTTCCAAGGATTATGAGAATTAGACACTTTTATAGGTCTACGGCGACTTGATGTACATACATGTACGGTCCAATTATACAGTGAACTAAGTACTGCTAGTCAAAGACTCGCGACTGAGACCAAAAAGAAAAGGGAAAACAAGGAGGGAAAAAAGAAAGAAAGAAAAAGAAAGAAAGAAAAAAGAAAGAAAGAAAGGAAGACGGAGGCCATTCAATGTACCATCCGTCAAAGCATTCGACTGATGAAAAGGATGAACAAAATATGTTCTCGTAAAATATTCGACTGCATTACGTAAGTTGAATGTTGTGAACGAAATTGAGCAAATAGACGTAGCCGTACTACTTAAAAGATCGTCGAGCCTTTATTTCCGCATGAATTTGCTTCTCCACATGCCCTTCAAGGCAGTGGACATTTCCGCTGACCGACGGTGATGCGAAATTTGTAGGTCCACTCAAAATATGACGTATAATTAATTCTTGGACCAACATATCACGATGGTTTCACTATGATAACGATGATCTGCAACATAACAACATCATTTAGAAAATTACACTATTTGAGTTGCGTTTCCTCTGTGATCATGTTAAACATTTTAAGGTCATCATCTTCTCAAGGAAATAACGGGAAGATTCACTAATTCGAATCATATGTCTTGACTATTATTGATTATATAAGTATACTCGCTCTTTATCGGTTTTATAATGTAAGTGATGTACAAAATGCATACACTTGTACGGTATATATACACTGTCTATATTTATAATTAGGTCTTCCGACTTCCGTCGGAGACCTATTGTTTTCGTAACCGTGGAAAATTGGATCAGCGATTTCTCAAGAACCCTGTAAGCTAGGACAATGAAAGTTCTCCAACGTTACGTTTGGAGTAAAAGCTAGATTGGTCTTTTTTATTTTTGGTCTCTGTTATTTTTTTTATCATGTTTTTTAGTAGATTCAAATATTTGACGGGAGCGTCGAATTACTCAAAAGGACCGAAAATTTCATGTTTTGCTATTTGTAAGCTTAAATATCTCGTATTTTGCTATCTACAATTTCCATTCTTTTTGAAAGTCGACAGCCATGCAAGATATGAAATGCTAGATGCACACTGTAACGATTTATTACGATGACGTCCTTCACCGTCCTTCATATTTCCAAATTCAGAAGTTCATAGGAGGAAGACACTTTTTTGCTTATAATAGTAAACAAAAATTAAGCTTATGAAGTTTCCTAAAAATTTCAATATTATTATTTTTTATCCATATATCTGTCTTATTTAGTCTTTCTGATTTTTCCTATCTCTTACTGTTGAAAAGATATGAGCATCGAAATTTTGAGTTGGGTATTTCGATACACCTTCACGCCAACAGATCGGGCGCACACTAAAATCGGTAGTCCGAGTCCGACTCGAGAAAAGCAGTGTTGAGATTTTCAAATACCGATTTCACGGCAATGATGAATATGCATTTCATAAATACATTTCGATATACACAATTTGATTTTAAAACAGTTGATTAATTTAGAAGAGATCAGCTACAAACCAGAATTTACACACAAAAAGTGGTAGTTTGATTCCGATTTCTAACCTACAAACCTGTTTCTAAACTTCAATAACTATATTTTGAACATCAAGTTTAATTTCTAATTCTAGCAAACGTTCGAACATAATTTTCGGTTGGTTTATTTACAAATTGATGAACAATTTCTCCAACATTCTTCCCTCCCCTCGTTTTTCGAAAACAGTTCTGTTTATATTGAACGATGTCGCCATGATGGAAATTCAAAATAAACTTTGAAAAAAAGGGAAGGGGGGGGGGTTTCCAAATTTGAACCTGCACAGCGAGAACCTCATGGTATTTATATATATATATTGAACGTAACTTGTTATTACCATTTCTCTTCTCAAGAAAATTGGTTCTACAGCTACGAGCTCGCCTTTTTTATGGGGGAAGGGGGCAGGAAGAATTTGCAAAAATAAAAATCCCGGCTCTGAAAAATGCTGAAAAAAATATTCCGGCCCAAAGGGCCGGCAATTTTTTTTTTCCCGGACCATGCAAAAGTAAGGATACATTGCATGATATGGAAATTGCCAGCCGGTAAAATTTTTTTCAGCAATTTTCTGAGCAGGCCATTTTTTCAGCCATTACCAGAGTCGGAGAAAAATTTTCGCCGGTTCTTCGGGCCGGATTTAAACAAATTGTCAAATGTTGTGAATGTCTGTGTAAGTTAAACTCCCCGCTGTTACAGAGTATGAGTTAATAACCGTTCCTTCAGATGTCTCTTTGCAATTAGCGAATTTCAGACAGATTGTATGGTGTTTAAATAGAACCTTTTCTAGATTTTTGTGCCTATGCGTATTAGGTCTCTGGTAGATACAGCTATGTGAACAGTTTGTATTTATATTAATTAATTTTTTGACTTTAAATTGTCTGGCACAAAGGGCCAGCAAAAATTTCCATATCATGCAATGTATCCTTACTTTTGCATGGTCCGGGAAAAAAAATTGCCGGCCCTTTGGGCCGGAATATTTTTTTCAGCATTTTTCAGAGCCGGGATTTTTTTTTTTTTGCAAATTCTTCCTGCCCCCTTCCCCCATAAAAAAGGCGAGCTCGTAGCTGTAGAACCAATTTACTTGAGAAGAGAAATGGTAATAACAAGTTACGTTCAATATATATATATATATAAATACCATGAGGTTCTCGCTGTGCAGGTTCACATTTGGACCCCCCCTTCCCTTTTTTCAAAGTTTATTTTGAATTTCCATCATGGCGACATCGTTCAATATAAACAGAACTGTTTTCGAAAAACGAGAGGAGGGAAGAATGTTGGAGAAATTGTTCATCAATTTGTAAATAAACCAACCGAAAATTATGTTCGAACGTTTGCTAGAATTAGAAATTAAACTTGATGTTCAAAATATAGTTATTGAAGTTTAGAAACAGGTTTGTAGGTTAGAAATCGGAATCAAACTACCACTTTTTGTGTGTAAATTCTGGTTTGTAGCTGATCTCTTCTAAATTAATCAACTGTTTTAAAATCAAATTGTGTATATCGAAATGTATTTATGAAATGCATATTCATCATTGCCGTGAAATCGGAATTTGAAAATCTCAACACTGCTTTTCTCGAGTCGGACTCGGACTACCAATTTTAGTGTGCGCCCGATCTGTTGGCGTGAAGGTGTATCGAAATACCCAACTCAAAATTTCGATGCTCATATCTTTTCAACAGTAAGAGATAGGAAAAATCAGAAAGACTAAATAAGACAGATATTTGGATAAAAAATAATAATATTGAAATTTTTAGGAAACTTCATAAGCTTAATTTTTGTTTACTATTATAAGCAAAAAAGTGTCTTCCTCTTATGAACTTCTGAATTTGGAAATATGAAGGACGGTGAAGGACGTCATCGTAATAAATCGTTACAGTGTGCATCTAGCATTTCATATCTTGCATGGCTGTCGACTTTCAAAAGAATGGAAATTGTAGATAGCAAAATACGAGATATTTAAGCTTACAAATAGCAAAACATGAAATTTTCGGTCCTTTTGAGTAATTCGACGCTCCCGTCAAATATTTGAATCTACTAAAAAACATGATAAAACTAGAAAGGTTTCTTGTTGCGGTTGCAACAAGAGTGTCTTCCTCCTATACAATTTTTGGTTTGGAAATATGAAGGACGTCACATTACATGTATTTATATTATATATTTAAGTTTTCAAATAGCAGTAACATTAAATTTTCAAACCGATAATTGTTGGTGAGCAACCATTTGATTTGGGGGGGGGGGGGGGGGGGGGGGGGGGGGGGGCAGGAATTCTATTGCCAGCCGGTAAAAATTTTTTCAGCAATTTTCTGAGCAGGCCATTTTTTTCAGCCATTACCAGAGTCGGAGAAATATTTTCGCCGGTTCTTCGGGCCGGATTTAAACAAATTGTCAAATGTTGTGAATGTCTGTGTAAGTTAAACTCCCCGCTGTTACAGAGTATGAGTTAATAACCGTTCCTTCAGATGTCTCTTTGCAATTAGCGAATTTCAGACAGATTGTATGATGTTTAAATAGAACCTTTTCTAGATTTTTGTGCCTATGCGTATTAGGTCTCTCCTGTACGAAAAAGTCCGCCCTAACATAAGGCGGATTTATCATAGGCGGATTCCGCCTAGATAGACGGAGTCCGCCTTAGTGAATTGCATAGACGGACATGGAGAGTCTTAAGCGGAGTTAAGGCGGTATATGGCCCGAAATATTTAAATGAGCTAAGGCGGCTTCCGTCCAGTCCGGCAAAATCCGCCTAGTTAACCAGAATCCCCCTAGCTCTGACAGACAATTCTCTTAGGCGGATTTGTAGTGAGCAGAATCCGCCTAGCTAGGCGGACTCCGCCTTGTTAGGTGGATTCTGCTTAAATAGATATACTGGTAGCTAGGCAGATTCGTGTTATGTTTGTTATGTTGCGGGCATTCATGGTGGGTGTGGCTAGCCAAGCAGGAGACGCTGACTCTTCCCAGGCACCTGGTCTCACCTCTGGCTTTCAGGCTTCAGTGAATTTCCACCGTGTACTCTATTGTTGGTGCCACAGTGACAGTGCATCAGTTCTTTTGTAATTTTTACATTGTGAATTCAATAATAAACAGATCGAGCGATGTTGCATTCCAGCCACTCTCTGGCGGCTGCTAACATTCAATATGACACTTAGGAAAAGGGGGGGGGGGGGTTGCAAAACCTAGGTGAACACGATTTTAATTAGCCAAACTTGGTACGGTGCACCCGACGGCCGTTTCGGAGCAAATTTCAAAGTTCCGACTTTCGAAGAAAATGTCTAAGTTCTAAACATGCAAATTTCCATGTAAGAAATAAACTAAGTCCAAAAATACATCTAAGAAAATCTTCTAAGTCTTAAAATCCGCCTACTGATATTGACAAAGTTATAAAGACTGCAAATTTCCGTCTAAGAAATAAACTAAGTCCAAAAAGACGTCTAAGGAAAATTTCTAAGTCTCAAAATCCGCCTACAGAAATTGACAAAGTTCAAAATACGCCTAAGACTGAAAAGTCCGTCTAAGCTCTTAGGCGGAATCCGCCTATCAGCTAAGGCGGATTTTGAAAAATTCCATGTCCGTCTAAGGACTAGGCAGATTCCGTCTAAGCTTAGACGGAATCCGCCTATGAACTAGGCGGAATCCGTCTAATTTTTTCGTACGGGCAGTGGTAGATACAGCTATGTGAACAGTTTGTATTTATATTAATTAATTTTTTGACTTTAAATTGTCTGGCACAAAGGGCCAGCAAAAATTTCCATATCATGCAATGTATCCTTACTTTTGCATGGTCCGGGAAAAAAAAATGCCGGCCCTTTGGGCCGGAATATTTTTTTCAGCATTTTTCAGAGCCGGGATTTTTTTTTTTTGCAAATTCTTCCTGCCCCCTTCCCCCATAAAAAAGGCGAGCTCGTAGCTGTAGAACCAATTTTCTTGAGAAGAGAAATGGTAAAAACAAGTTACGTTCAATATATATATATAAATACCATGAGGTTCTCGCTGTGCAGGTTCAAATTTGGACCCCCCTACCCTTTTTTCAAAGTTTATTTTGAATTTCCATCATGGCGACATCGTTCAATATAAACAGAACTGTTTTCGAAAAACGAGGGGAGGGAAGAATGTTGGAGAAATTGTTCATCAATTTGTAAATAAACCAACCGAAAATTATGTTCGAACGTTTGCTAGAATTAGAAATTAAACTTGATGTTCAAAATATAGTTATTGAAGTTTAGAAACAGGTTTGTAGGTTAGAAATCGGAATCAAACTACCACTTTTTGTGTGTAAATTCTGGTTTGTAGCTGATCTCTTCTAAATTAATCAACTGTTTTAAAATCAAATTGTGTATATCGAAATGTATTTATGAAATGCATATTCATCATTGCCGTGAAATCGGAATTTGAAAATCTCAACACTGCTTTTCTCGAGTCGGACTCGGACTACCAATTTTAGTGTGCGCCTGATCTGTTGGCGTGAAGGTGTATCGAAATACCCAACTCAAAATTTCGATGCTCATATCTTTTCAACAGTAAGAGATAGGAAAAATCAGAAAGACTAAATAAGACAGATATATGGATAAAAAATAATAATATTGAAATTTTTAGGAAACTTCATAAGCTTAAGGATCCCGCACCCTAATAGAGTACTTCCGGTCAAAATTTATGCATAGTTTCATAATTTCCCGACAAATGCCGATGATTTCATCATCGGGAATCTTCGAGATGACGGAGTAGGTCACTGTGTGAGAAGTGTAATCCCTAAAATTAGCTAGAAAAGTACGTGTAGCATTCTTTTTGAAGAGAGCGAAATTTATTATCTCTGGAATTTATTATCGAAAATGCATTAGGGGTCGAATACCTTAATTTTTGTTTACTATTATAAGCAAAAAAGTGTCTTCCTCCTATGAATTAACTTCTGAATTTGGAAATATGAAGGACGGTGAAGGACGTCATCGTAATAAATCGTTACAGTGTGCATCTAGCATTTCATATCTTGCATGGCTGTCGACTTTCAAAAAGAATGGAAATTGTAGATAGCAAAATACGAGATATTTAAGCTTACAAATAGCAAAACATGAAAATTTCGGTCCTTTTGAGTAATTCGACGCTCCCGTCAAATATTTGAATCTACTAAAAAACATGATAAAAAAAATAACAGAGACCAAAAATAAAAAAGACCAATCTAGCTTTTACTCCAAACGTAATGTTGGAGAACTTTCATTGTCCTAGCTTACAGGGTTCTTGAGAAATCGCTGATCCAATTTTCCACTGTTACGAAATCAATAGGTCTTCCGACGGAAGTCGGAAGACCTAAAAAAATAACAGAGACCAAAAATAAAAAAAGACCAATCTAGCTTTTACTCCAAACGTAACGTTGGAGAACTTTCATTGTCCTAGCTTACAGGGTTCTTGAGAAATCGCTGATCCGATTTTCCACGGTTACGAAAACAATAGGTCTTCCGACGGAAGTCCTAAATACATGTAATGTGACGTCCTTCATATTTCCAAACCAAAAATTGTATAGGAGGAAGACACTCTTGTTGCAACCGCAACAAGAAACCTTTCTAGTTGAATATGCTTTTAAAATTTGTATCAAATATATGTAGGGGATTTAGAATGCAAGAAAAATTGTAGACTATGATGCATTACATGTACGTTGAAAAAACGGAACGGCTGCGTACACACGAGGGATACCAACATTACGACATCAAAACGAGGTGCAGCCTGATTAAAAAAAATGTGCAGAAGACATAAAAAAGAAAAAAAGCAAAGTCCCTATGGTATTAAGGCAGCAAACGACCAAGACGTCAAAAAGTACATTGATAATTACAACGTAAAAATCACTCAATCAACCAATGCATCACAACATATAGATGACAGAAACACACTACGGCATGGTACATTGTAACTACAGAAAAACACTAGTTACGTCATCACAAAAGGCAAAATGCAACGAATTATGAGCTAAGGAATACTGATAAGGCACATGATCTGCCTTCTCGACAGGCTAGCTTTAATTATTAGTGACAAGGTCATATCCGTTTGACTTCCTACTCTTTCATCTAGCTCCCTCGTCTCTTCGAGTTACAATTTGGTTGCAGCAATGGGATTCGAACCCACGCCTCCAAAGAGACTTGCCACTTTACGTTACAAAAACACCTCTCAACGACATAAAATTCTGCAATAAACTTCGGCAACAAAAGTACATCACATGCAAAATGAGGTTATTCTTTTAAAAATCAAAAGAATATTTCATTCATTCGAGTGTCATGTTCTGCAACTCAACGAATCTGAACGAAATTGAAGGGTATGAATCCACTCTTCCCCCATCTCTAGAACTAATAGCAAGGTGACCACATTGATATTTAAGGGATTTGAAAAAAAAACCTCTCTCTAGAATTTCAATTTAGCTTTAAACCGTCCTTATTGGCATTTAATTTACTCGGATTATGCCATGTTCCTCTCGGAATTGAAACTAGAACTTCAATAAAAAAAATGGATCCGCCCCTATGAAACCAATTTTGCTTTCATCAGTGCAAAAACGAGGCAACAGGAACCGAATGTTTGCCCTAAAATAATGTGCATTTCATAATTTGTGAGTTTTGTAGGATTTCAGGCTAGCATAAAATTTTACCTGTTATCATCTTCTCTTGATCTCATGATTAAATATGCATAATTTATATGTATTTGTTTTATCTTTCCTTGGTGTACAATACACTCAAATACTAGTAACAAATAGCGGAAAACATTAATTTCCTTTTTTCGCGCAAAGCTCAATTTATAAGTGACATGATAAAATTTATTTTACTTTGGGAAAAAATATACAAGAAATCTATGAGTACTTACCAAGTGCACAAGAACAAACGAGGACAAAAACTAAGGCCGTCCGACCACGGTCCATGTCGCTTGTACAATATATCCCGATGTAACAAACTTCCTTGTGAATCTACGGAAACTGATCGACCGTGTGTCATCTTCCTCTATTGTGGTGAGGAGGGTGACCTATCAACCAGCATTTCGTAAACATATTGTCTCTTACATATTCACACTGATTTGACAGCCTTTATCAGTGCACTTTGATCTATTTTGCGTATCCCTTCTTTGTTCCTTCTTAGAGCGTCTCCGAGTTTTCAGTTCATTTTTAGTACGTTGTATACTAACTGTCATGATTATATGACATCAGTAGAGGCCTTGTATAACATTTATCTCACGATAATTATTTAATGGTTCATTACTCATTAAGAATTCCATCACAAATATTTTGCTTTATCACTATGAAAGGATAGAAAGAGAAGATGAAATTTATTTCTCCTTTAGAATACAAAAATGTACATATTTTAAGTGACTTCAACTTGCAGTGTAAAGATGCAGGATGAAAGTTTTTTCTTTTCTTGGTTATCTTTTTTCTTAAAGAGAAACTCAGAAACTAACTCTGCTATCAGAGAGCGGCCCTCTGGACAGAAAAATCTAAATATTGTATACCAAACAGACATGCTTCGGATAATAAATCCTCATCAGTGGTACTTAAAGCCAAATAAGAAATAGTATAGTGTAGCCACCCCCCTTCCCCTTAGTTTAATTTCGAAAATTTAATATATCTATTTTGTAAAGAGCGAGCAGATTCGGATTTTACACAGTTGAAAAAAAGTTTTTGAAATAAAAGTTCATAGAAAGAAAAAAAGTTTTGTTGATGCACTTTTAAAATTTAGAATATATTTAGTTAAGCTGGAGATTTTCCGATATTTTTCTGTTTATACTTCTTAACCGATGTGCTCATTTATACTTTGGGGATGAACAAACCTATCGTCATTTGAAAAAAAAAACTAAATTGATTATATGAAAAAAAAAAATCATTTCACGTTCAGCGTCTCTGAAAGTATAGATGGGTTTATAAAGGAAATGTCTTTATCCCTTCTTGTCCGGATATCATGACGTAAATATATAGTTACAGACCTTTTCTTTCACAAGTTGCAATGTGGACAACCGTTGGTATGAGGGATATGGGTTTATAAATTTAAAAAAAGGTTACATCAAATATCATACATTTCTAAATAAACTTCCTATAGATCATATCTTAAACAGACACTTTCATGTCTTTGTATTGATATATATATATAATACATTATATGTACAATATTGAGGAAGTTTGTGTAAGTATGTACAAACGTTTCTTATGTAAATCAGGAAGTTCGAAATTAATTCTTATTGATAAAAAACGCAGTATTTATATTATACATATATATTACATAGAAATTTATTCTCTTTTATGAGTCTGTATTCTCGCATTCTAACAGTGAAGGAAATCTGAATGTTTAAACATATTTTGATGATTTTGTGTCTACTTTGATGTAAATGTTTTAATGTCACTTCGCAACGTACTTATGATGAGATAAGTATATTGAGTATACTATGTGTTAAATCCATTACACAAGTATTCGCACGGTTTTGGTATTTGTCGATCCTTTAGGTTAAACAGGAAGCATCTACAGCTCTTCTCAATTGTAGATTTCTGGTCATACATGTGTAAATACGTAAGGAGAAATATCCGTCTTAACTGGTTATCTCCCCAACTCCATCCTGTTGCAATTTGTTATATATCAGATCAAGGAACAATCATATTATCACAGTCATGTTGCTTTATCTTCATGGCCATTCTATAAATTTAAGTAGTATCTACTTTCAGTTTAAATTTGATATTAAAGCGTGACCAAGTTCAAATTAATTTTGCATAAAAATTTCTTAGCCTCAAAATCCCTTAGTTTGTCATAGTGCTTTATATTTACATTGCATCGTCCAAACATTTATATTTACATTGCATGGTCCAAAACATTTTTGCAGTAACAAAGTCAATGGTTATATAGATTCTATTTGAAGGCACAAATGAAGAAACTAAAAAACAAAAGTAAGCTGAGTTCATTCAGTCTTTCCTCTCTCGTGGAAAGAAACACTTTCCTTTCTTCAGTTCTTCATGTATTTTGATCCAAATATTGTGTTGTACATTAAATAGCACAATATATGAAGTGCTGTCCGCGCGACTTACTTCTGAAACTGGATAAACGCGATTTTGATCACTTTGTGATGCAAAATATCTAATGAAATTGATATCAATGAATGATTCTCGCATAGTTGTATATTTTGGTATATGTTATATATGGTCGTGGATTTATGCAATCATATTTAAAATACAGACAAATACTTCTTAGATGGGATGTTTTCAATGTTAAATTTCAGCATGAAGTCGCTGAGTTTGAACAGCGTCACGACTTAGCGAGATCCAATGAACGGTACCAGTTTCATTCAAATTTTTACATGATATTTAAAGTAGTCAAAATCACATTTCCGGAGTGAACCGATCGGACAGTAGATGTGAAAACAGACCACTAAAAGCAGGAACTCCGCTTCATATTGAGATTTCATTTTTTTTTTGAGATAATGGTAACATAAATACTTCAATATATGACAAACTTGACGCCTTTAAGTTCAAAATTTTCCATTTTTCATAACTTAACATTCTATCACCCCTGCCTATGATATATTCCTATCGTAATTGATACGCTATTCAAGAAAAAGCTCAAACTACAAGGGTTTTATTCTGGGGATAAGACGACTTAACGAGGAAATACTCAATCAGGGGTAAGTTTTTACAAGACTGACTTTGCCACTTCTAAATGTTTTGGACGATACAATGGAAATATAGTTCACTATGACCCAATAAAGGGGCTATTTTCTCATGAACTTCCAGGATTCAAAATGTCTACCATTCAATTTTCTTATCACCTATAGGTAGTGTACCGAATTTGTTTTATAATTGTTTTTGTGTCATCTCCATTTGGGATAATAAGGAAGTGTTCCAACCCTATACCATCCCGAAGAAAATTTTAAACCAATTTATTATGTACCAGGCATGTGTTTCGGATATTAAATCCTCATCAGTGATTTTGCCATCCAAAGTGATTTTTACAAGACAAAGTTAATTTTAGTAGCACCCTCTGGTTATAGTTTTTGAAATTAAATTTGTGCACTTTGCAGAGAGTGCGCGTCTCCAAATATCCTGTAGGGTCGATTCAATAGCATATCAAAATATTATCTATGTTCATAATAGCATTGGGGGGGGGGGGATGGTGCTAAGATGTTAACCTCCATTAATTTCGATGATATTTTTGAATGAAATGACAAATTTCCTAAATAGCAGAATTATGATATTTATGACGTTAAATTGATAAAGTGACAAAACAAAACTTCTGTCATGCGACAGAGCTGGAAAGAAGTAATACACGTAAAACATCCATGTCACGGAGCACGAGTTTAACTGCTCCACATTGCAACAGGATATAAGTATTTATTCTAATACTACGGAAGGGTTCCAACTCTATACCTTGCCGAAGAAGATTTCAAACCAATTATTTATGCACCAGAGACGTGTTTCGGATATTAAATCCTCATCAGCGATGCTTCTATCCAAAGTGATTTTTAGACACAACCAAAATCATTTTAGTAGCGCCCTCTGGTTATATTTTTTTAAATTAAATTTGTACAATTTGATATTCGGACACCGCGGCGGATTTTTTCTTTTGAGAAACCTACGGTCTTTTTTAGATTGATATCACTATCTCGTGCGGATATATCTGCTCGCGGGAAGATAGATGGACTTCTTATCGAAAAATGGTCTACAAAGCCATAACAAGAAGTAACAAAGCGGCTACGGTGACAGGACCGACGTCTGAGACCAATCGAACGGTAGATTCGGACCGAATTTCCTCCACTGGAAATACATGTAATACCGAAACGTCACAAAGCCAAAGTTCCTCTGTGGGAATCTATAGAAATACTCAAGTTTCCTCTGTGGGAAATAATACTCCACAAGTTTCCTTTATGGGAAGCAGTAACCATCAACACGTTTCCTTCATTGGAAACAGTACTAGTACACGTTTCTATTATGAGAAATAATCGTTCACAAGTTTCCTTTATGGGAAATAACAGTAACTCACAGCAAGCTTCCTTTATGGGAAATATACCAATGCAGAGTCAGATGATGGGATATAATTTCATGAACCCTACCCTTATGAGTGAACAGTTCTTCAATGCACTTATATATGAAAGAATCAAAGAAATGAACAATACTAAAAGCCAAACATCAGAGGCTCCTAGTACAGAAAGAACAGGTTTATCTAACACTTTCGTATCTGAATCTTCTAAGAATACAGATAATTCAAGTGCTAAGAAAAGGTTCAGTCGCTTCGAACGTTCATAACATTCAATATCGGGTGAAGATATTGGATGTTGTAAACTGAAATAATAATGACTTTGAGTCCGAGACACAGTCTCTAACTGACACAAGGTCAGTTCCAGACCAAGATACTGTGTCAAATTTGTCCGCGGAAGAAGGTGTCACTTCATTAGAATGGCGGAATTTTGTCTCTAAAATGGCAAAGGAGCTCAATATTTCCTTGGAAAGTGAGAAGGATGATGAACAATTTGTATCGTATGTATCAGAAAGGCTTGAGTCTTCTAAGCTCCAAGAAAAACACAGATGGTTTTGTCATACAGTCCCTAATGGGGGTAGAAAAGGAATGACAGAACAAGGGCAGGTTAAGAGCTTTTAAGGCTAATGACGATGCTAGGTATTCTATCACTGCGGATCACTTCTCAAAATTCTTCAAGACTCCTCATCTGGATGACAATATTGAGGAAGGCATAATGGAGCATGGGCAAAAAAGCTCATATCATGCTGAAAAAGCTTAAGTTCAGAAATAAGCAAAATGTCTCCAGGAATCAGGAACTGACGAAAGTCGATATAGCGACTACTAGAGACTCCTTCTAAGGGAAATCTCCTATGGATCTATGATAGCTTCATACCTAGATAAGGTTGTATCCGAGGAGGATTAAATGGAGGCTTTACAAGCACTCTTGCAAGTATTTCATTCAATGGGAGATGCTACATCCAGGATCATAGTAGGAGCTTTGGGGGCGAGGAGAAGTTTATATTTACAGGATATGGCAAAAATAAAGCTACAGAAACAAAGCTTCTCAACATGTCTACCCTAGGACCTGATATATTTCTGGGAAAATTCTGTGATGTTCTACACTCAAACGCAGAGAAGATTTATTAAGTGACGCGAAAGAAACGCAGCACTTACGAAGTACTAAATGTAAACGTCTTCAAATTGAATAGCATCATTTAAGAACAGATAAATAATTTGCTAATTTGACTAATCTGACAAGGAACAATGTCGATCAGCGACAGGATGAGGCTTCAGCGTCAAAGTATCCTAAGCGAGGCATAGAGGATAAGACAAATCAGCGGTAGTATAGGTCAAGGAATAACAGAAGGGACAATGATACTAATGCTAACCCAGCAGTTGGGGTTTCGTTCGTCCAAGTAATTTGTCAAACGGACTAGAACTTGGCCCAGGTAGGAGGCAGGATAGTCCATTTTGTTCAATCCTGGAAGAAGATTACAAAAGACAAATGGATTGTAAATATTGTACAGGAAGGATTACACTTCACGTTTTCAAAAAGTCCACCAGAAAGCGGCGTGAAAGTTACAAACACTCAAGTCAGTATGTGTATATGGGAAGAAACTCAAAGCTAGTTAGAAAAAATTGTAATAGAATGTGTACCTCGAGACCAAAAAGGTCTAGGATTTTACAGCATCTTCTTCATTGTTCCAAAGAAGCACGGTGGTCTACGTCCAATCTCAGAAAGTTAAATTGTTATCGGGATGTACCACACTTCAAAATGGAAACCCTCAGGTCGATAATTTGTACACTAGAGCAAAATGATTGGGCTCTATCTCTAGACTTGAAGGACGCATACCTGTATGTAGCAGTTCAACAACAATACAGACAGTATCTCCGATTTTGCGTTCGAGGTCATCAAAATCAGTTCAGGGCAATGCCATTTGGTCTGGCAGTAGCGCCCATAATTTTCACGAAGCTAATGTCCGCTGTCGACAGCCATCTCAGATTCCGACAAATTCATGTTTATATGTATCTGGACGATTGAATCATAAAACATCAAGACTTAGAACTCCTGATAAACCACAGGAGGGAAGTCTTGGCAACAGTAGAAAGCTTAGGCCTGATTGTAAACCACTCCAAATCTCATCTGGAACCCAAACAGATCATTCAGTATCTGGGGTCAATATTCAACCTACAGAAGGGTATCTTTCTCAAGAGAGTTGTGTGAAACTAATGGAAGAAATCAAGTCGATCATTGCACAATCACATTAACCCGCGCAGAGGTTTTTGGGGCTTCTAGGAATCATGACGTCCTGTATAGACCTTACACCATGGGCCCGTTTACATATGCGTCCTATCCAATATTATTTCCTGTCGTTTTGGAGACCTCACAAGGACCAGCCTTCTGCAACTGAGTCCAGTCAAGGAACCCCTAGTTCAACACCTCAATTAGGTTGGCTCAATCCGAACAATCCGTGGGGCGGGATCCCGCTTTATCTCCCCCAATCAGTGCATCCAAGACAGGGTGGGGGGGGCTCATATGGAAATGCATCAGATCTCGGGCATTTGGAATGCACAGGAGAGATTAGAACATATCAATCGGCTGGAAATGAGAGCGGTACAACTTGCTGTTCATCATTGCCAACTGTTGATAATAGGAAAAAGGTCCTGAGAAGCGACAATTCAACATCCTTAGCTTTATCAACCAGCAAGGGGGACCAAATCTCTACATCAATGTCACCTGACATGGGAAATTATACAGTGGGCACGACTTAACAACATAGTAGTTCAAGCAGCACATATTCCAGGAAAGCGCAATATTCTTGCGGACGATCTTTCAAGAGGAAATGTGATAAAAATAACAGAGTGGAATCTGGACCCCAACTTTGTGAAAATGATATTTCAGAAGTTCACTAAACCAAACATAGATTTATTTGCAGCGAAGGAGAACAAGAAGCTTCAAGCTTTCTGTTCCGCCTATCCAGACCAAGAGGTACGGGCAACAGATGCTCTGAGTGAAGATTGGAAGGGGATTTATGCATATGCATACACGCTACCAATATTGATACCTCAGGTCCTAAGAAAAATAAGATAGAACAGTGCGTAGTAATTTTCATCGTACAACTAGTAACAAGACAGTCCTGGTATCTGAATCTTTTCTCTCTAGTAATAGACTTTCCGAGGAGATTACCAGTGACTCAAAAATGCTCACTCAAAAAAGAGGACAAATAGTTCATAAAAATCCAGGAAGTCTCAATCTGGTAGCTTGGAAGGTATCCAACAGAATAGAACTTCATCAGGACTCTCTGAAAAAGCTGAAGGTTACATCAAACAGGCAAGAAGTATGTATTCTAGAAAAGTGTATGATGCTAGATTATCAATATACAGATATTAGAGTGACCAACAATCTATCGATCCTTCTTTTGCCACTGTAAATGATCTTACATCATTTTTTATCTATCTTCATGAGATAAGCAATTGTAAGGCAACAACTATATTAGGATATAGGTCAGCAATTGTATCAATCCACAAAGGATTGCCTGGAGGAGGTTGTATCATTCAGGATAGAACTTTATCAAGTCTAAGGGAATTTTCGATAGCAGTCCAAATATTAGACCTCTTATTCCTAATTGGGATTTGCCGGCTGTTCTAAGGGCCTTAGTACAGTCTCCGTTTGAGCTTTTAGTTACCTGTGATATGAAATTCTTGACACGGAAACTTTGTTTTTACTTTCATTATCAACAGCTTCTCGAGTTAGTGAAGTATATGCCTTATCAGTAAATACAGAAAACTTGAGACTTGATAATACCGGAATTCCGTTTATTGCCAAATTTACAATTTCTTGCAAAAGGAAAGGCTTGGAAGCCATATTTTATTCCGAAATTGGACACTTTTGCAACAGACCCAGATGATATTTTACTATGTCAGTGTAGAGCTTTGAAGATTTACTTGGAGACGACTTAGGGACATTCGCTCTCAAATTCTCAACTTATTTATCACTTACCACAAAGGTAATTGCAAGGCGGCAGCAAAATCATCCATTTCTAGATGGATTGTGTATCTTATTCAATATGTGTACGAAAATTTACCACACACGCTTACAAGTGTTAGTCTAGAGCACATTATCATCTGCATGGGCATTGTTTCATGGAGCATCAATTCAGGATATATTGCAAGCTGCTAATTGGGCATAAGAAACGACATTTACCTCTATTTATGGGAAGGATGTTTCATGGAATGAGGACACATTTGCTGGAGCCTTCCTGCTGGAGACTGCGAACTGGACAAGAAGGAAATCAAGATGTCAAGATAGAAAGCATTAGATGGGGCTAGTGATACTTGATTTCATTATTTTTTACATTGCCCTCCTCCTTCTTGGGTCCCTGTAAAGTGCGAAACGAAACAAAAACGAAACTAAACTAAACAAATCGAAACGAAACGAAACAAATCGAAACGAAACGAAACAGATCAAAACGAAACGAAACAGATCGAAACGAAACGAAACAAAACGAAACGAAACAGATCGAAACAAAACATAAAACTTAAAGAATATGAGAAACAGAGGAAAAATCGCCTAGAACGAATATTTGAAGACAAGATCAGCATGTAATATTGCCTTAATCCAAGAGTTCTACATTTGTAACTAGTGCCAAGAGGGTTTCTTGAAAGAGTCTAAGTTGACAATCTAAAAAAGTAAATGTCAAATGCCATTCATGTATTTAAGACAAGATCAGCATGTAATATTGCCTTAATCCAAGAGTTCTACATTTGTACATGTAACTAGTGCCGAGAGGGTTTCTTGAAAGAGTCTAAGTTGACAATCTAAAAAAGTAAATGTCAAATGCCATTCATGTATTTAAGATGAATAAAGGGGAGGGGATAGAAAACCATGCTATGACACCGTAATGAGATCATAAAACGGGGGGGGGGGGCACATTTATCCTTTTTCAAACGAGATGTGCCCCTCCAGTATTTGCTCTCATTTTCCTGATAAAGTTTTCAAATACACATAACGGAACAGTTCCGTTTCCTCTGTACTAGACTCCTCCCTGCTAGATAATATTTTTTCCGCCTATGACGAGGTTATTCATCCCGTTCACTCTCCTTTAATCCTTTAAAATGCAATTGTACTATATACCGTATATATTATGTTTTAATCGTCAACTTTGACCCTTTAAAACACATTTTTAACCCTCCAGCCACAAGAACTAATGGTTGAAGGCAATGCTATATGCAGACATTGACATCCGTGCTAGTTATGTGCATTTACATCAATTTTTCTCAAGTTCTTTAAGATTTATGTTTTGTTTCGTTTCGTTTCGATCTGTTTCGTTTCGTTTCGTTTTGTTTCGTTTCGTTTCGATCTGTTTCGTTTCGTTGCGATCTGTTCGTTTCGTTTCGATTTGTTTCGTTTCGTTTCGTTTCGTTTTTGTTTCGTTTCGCACTTTACAGGGACCCCTCCTTCTTAAGCTGCAAATTCTGTGGGTTTTTTTTTGCAAATACATGTAGTTAGATGCTGGTTAGTATAAATTTTGATTTAAACTGGAGGTTTTTTTTAATGTTAAACGTCTTAAATTCAATAGTATCATTTAAAACCTGATGAATTTACAGCATGGACCAGACATGCACGTTTCGGGTACTAAACCCTCGTCAGTGTTCCTCAGTCTAAACAATGTAATATGGCCAAAAAGTATAAAAATTATTATGTCCAAAAATGTACCAAAAGACGTAGCAGAATGGGTGGGATATGATGCTACAGGACCCACGTTTTAGAAATTTCTAGAAATTTTGTAACAGAAAATTTCAAATGCGTTGAAGAGACAGACGATCAACCAAAGTTGATCGAACTTGGCTACATGTGCCCTCGGGGACTCTTGGTCCACCAGCAGTGTCACTCACCAAGAAGTTCAAATGTTAAACGTCTTTAAATTCAATGTAAGTATAAATTTCTCATAAACAGGGGTTTTACATTAAAAACCTCCAGAGTGTGCGGCTCCAAATTTCCTGTAAGGTCGATTCAGTAGCATATCCAAATAAATCTTTGTCACATTTACAATATTCACATTTTTCAACTCATCAGATTCGCCCTAAAGTGTATTAAAACTTTCATTGTAAAAATGTGAAAGTAACTATCAATGATATCGTTATAATATATGATTGTAAAAACACTTTTTTGAAATTTTACAGAAATTTTATTAAGCACTCTTGAAATTTTAGGGCAATCCCAGTAACAGACAATGTATCGTTTGAAATTCTTTGACTTATTTATACGTTGACTTACTGTAATATACAAGTATAGCGGATGACCGTCCAACTCGGTGCCAAGTGAACATTGGTCTTATTGTCAGTTGAGTTGTTCTAGTAATCTGCTTTGATTTTCTGTTGGATTGTTTAGTGTGTATTTTTTGTGTGTCTCGTTACCCTTGTACTTTGTTTGTTACAATCAGTGTAGAGTTGTCTTGCTGAAGACATTTTCTATATCCTTGATTAATAACATTTGGCAGAAATATCAAAAGAACATGGGATATTAATCAAAGTTGTATAAGAAGACTGTCAATCTTCTTCTTAACCGAGGATACCTCCTGATCTCAATGAAAGAACTGGAACTGTCTTCAGGTTTTTCAGTATTGTTCCCAGACTTATCGGATGACGGGATTCCATGACGCATATTGCCCAAATTTTACAAAGGAGGACAGGACATGACTTCCAGGAGATTTTCGCATCATGTACTAGCTGAGCACGTATGCTTTTGATGTATGCCAAATTATTTATTTTATCATTGATATTTATGAGATAGAGATATTTTTTTCACAAGGACCCCTTGAATCAACACTTACAATGCACTACCTGCATAGAGATCTGGCCTCACTTGTATTAAACTTCTCAAATTGTGATTTTCCTTTATATATCCTCAAATCTGCTTGAGGATTCCCTCAGCTGAGATTTCCTCAAAATCATCTTGAATCAAAATTTTTCAAATCATGTGAGGGGTTCTTCAGCTGAAAGACTTGAGGAAATATACTTATCGTCACCATAGTAACCAAGGCGCAGGGTCGGTACATTTCGTACTTTTCCAGGTACTCCTTCATGATTCTATTCATCCATAAATAACTATAATACTAATACTGAATTAATACTAAATAAATATTAATCAATAAGTAAGTTGAGGAAAATCTCAAATATATCTTTCATACAAGGTAAATTTTGAGGAGTCCCCAACTTTGAGTAAAATCTCAATTTTGAGTAAAATCTCAACTTTGAGTAAAATCTCAACTTTGAGTCAAATCTCAACTTTGAGTCAAATCTCAACTTTGAGTAAAATCTTATCTTCTTATGTATCAGATTGAGAAGTTTGATACAAGTGAGGCTGACAAACATTCAAAAAGCCCTCATGTCAGGGAAATTGTCCTATGGAGACCTCTTTGTACCTGGATAAATGGGAGGGTCGTTCGTAAGTACATGTAATCCGTACAAACACACCGTTTGCTTCTTATGTATCAGACACCAGTTAGAGATCGTATGCGGATGCGCATTGTTCTAATTTCTGTTTTATGAATTTGTTATGAAAGCCACATATACGTAATCATATTGGTGAAAAGCGGTTTCTTATTTTCGGATATGACAAAAACCATAATGTAGTTCTATTGATGAAAAAGAACAGGAAAGAAAAAAAAATTAAAAAATAGAAAAAAGGAGGAACAACCCAAAATTATAATACTTCTAAACAGCCTATCAACGATGAGGGAATAATATTTTAGTGTGTATCATATGATGAACTTCCTTAATTTATCCCTCATGTCTAGCAGGAAACACGAAAATAAAAAAAAAATCTTTAAAGAAATCGATAAGATAAATAATAATAAAGAAAAAAACATTTATAAAAACACAATGTATCTCAAGTATAATGGAATTGATTAATTAATTAATTAATTTATTTATTAATTCGACAGACTTCATGTGATGCACTAAACCCATTAATGCCCGTTTGTATGGGTACTGTCCTCTCATAACGCTCAGGTACTATTCCTTCCAAAAGCAACACTATGAGAGAATAGTACCCACACAAACGGGCATTGATAGGTAAATATAATGCTCATGAAACCAACGTGTTTCTGTTGAATACGTTGTGTACAATGAGCGCAATGAGTGTGTTTGGTTGAGATTTGGATTTTTTTTCAAACAAGTAAATATTGTTTTTTCATGTTTCAAAATGACATTACAATATATAGAGAATAAGTGTCTTAATTTGTGTTTTGTTACGGGTATGCAACACACAGCAAGTGCATTTATCGTACATGTAATGCGCGTTAGCGCATTTCATGCGATAAATGCACTTACTGTGTGTTGCATACCCGTAACAAAACACAAATTATGACATTTATTCTATATATATGCACCACAGTTGTCCGTTTCATTCTTGTTTTCTGAAATCGCGTTTTCCAGGTAAAAAGGTGACATTAACATTCAGGTCACAGCGGGTTCAGTTTGCAGGTTAGAACAGCCGTCGCGGCATGTTTCTTTAGATCTTATGCATTGTGACGTCACGAGTGTTAATACAAGAATTGCAGCACGTTCCTTTCAATAGTAACATCTCAGGGAATTACAATGGCTGTGCATATATATTGTCTTGGAATATGGCAAAGTATTTAGTGGGTCTGAAAGGTTCGTATTATCTGTGCAATAATCATTCAATCTGAGTAAACAGTGTGAAAGGATGGTTAACAACTTTACTAACGGTTTTAGTGGAAGTCATAACTGGAATAACCAATAACGGAAGGGAGCATAAGTGTCATCCAAAGATGGATTGCAAACAGCGATGTTCATAAAAATCTGTTTACATAAAGTTGACGAATTTATCATAGTGAAATTACAAAGTCAAAAATCATAAGGAACATTTTTCATTAAGTATGTGATCTAGATACTCTGTACATTATTATCTTAAGATGAAACATTTTACGCTAAAAGCATTGCTTGACTAAAACTTCCTCATTTCATTGAGACTCACAATATGTACAATAAGATGATGGGTAATAAATACAGCACAGCGTAAGCGGATAAAAGCAAGAGATGGGGATGACTTGAATTAACATGTTGCTTACCCATACTGCCAAAAAGAAAAATGTTAAGAAAGTCTCGAACTAGACACGACGAATGTTTGACAATTTACGAAGTGATTACTTTAAAACGCTAAGAAACACAAAACGGTAAAAGTTTGGTTCCTTCACTATGATACAAAAAATAAAAGCATTGATATTTTTAAAGAAAAGATACAGAAAATTTAGATTTAAATTCTACATACTATCCGATTCGATCTCGAATAAGATGTGTTAACAGAAAAGAATTTTAAGATCCTTCAAGAGCCTCTTATATATACGTCAAATACAAGGTTTGATATTTAGAGGGAAATAATGAAATACGTCAACACCGAGCATTGATGTTTATATAAAAACAAATCTAATTGCCTATTGCCTATTGTTACTTAAAAAGACGACAGGAAAGTAGCACTCGGAACTGAAAGAATGAAAATGGTGATATGAATGAGAGATATAGAGGGCTTGCGTCTATTGTCATGGTAAAGAAAGGAATCGCTCTATAATCTATATATAAATCTACATCCATTTCAGATGTCAATATATTACGGAAGCGTATAAGTGCCAATTATATATTTTTTATTTTCTGATTTTCCGACTTTTAATCTTGGAATTTCCAACTTAAATCTTGGAATTTCCAACTTTAAAGTCGGAATTTCCAACTTTAATCTTGGAATTTCCAACTTTAATCTTGGAATTTCGAACTTTAATCTTGGAATTTCCAACTTTAAAGTCGGAATTTTCAACTTTAATCTTGGAATTTCCAACTTTAAAGTCGGAATTTCCAACTTTAATCTTGGAATTTCCAACTTTAATCTTGGAATTTCCAACTTTAATCTTGGAATTTCCAACTTTAATCTTGGAATTTCCAACTTTAAAGTCGGAATTTCCAACTTTAATCTTGGAATTTCCAACTTTAAAGTCGGAATTTCCAACTTTAATCTTGGAATTTCCAACTTTAATCTTGGAATTTCCAACTTTAATCTTGGAATTTCCAACTTTTATCTTGGAATTTCCAACTTTAAAGTCGGAATTTCCAACTTTAATCTTGGAATTTCCAACTTTAATCTTGGAATTTCCAACTTTAATCTTGGAATTTCCAACTTTATAGTCGGAATTTTCAACTTTAATCTTGGAATTTCCAACTTTAAAGTCGGAATTTCCAACTTTAATCTTGGAATTTCCAACTTTAATCTTGGAATTTCCAACTTTAATCTTGGAATTTCCAACTTTAAAGTCGGAATTTCCAACTTTAAAGTCGGAATTTCCAACATTAAAGTCGGAATTTCCAACTTTAACGTCGGAATTTCCAACTTTAATCTTGGAATTTCCAACTTTAAAGTCAGAATTTCCAACATTAATCTTGGAATTTCCATCTTTAAAGTCGGAATTTCCAACTTTAAAGTCGGAATTTCCAACTTTAATCTTGGAATTTCCAACTTTAAAGTCGGAATTCCCAACTTTAATCTTGGAATTTCCAACTTTAATCTTGGAATTTCCAACTTTAATCTTGGAATTTCCAACTTTAAAGTCGGAATTTCCAACTTTAAAGTAGGAATTTCCAACTTAAAAGTCGGAATTTCCAACTTTAATCTTGGTAATTCCAACTTTTTTTGAATACAATTCCCTTCATTGTTAATAGTTAACTTTATATACTTTTTATGCCCCTGGTCTTTAGACCAAGTGGGCATATTGCGTTGGATTCGTCCTTTTGTTATTCCGTCCGTCCGTCAGTCTTTCCCCCTTTCAATGAAAGGGCATAGAATTTTAAAAAGAGATGATATGGCTTTCATATTTTGCATGTGTAAATATCTTGAGAGGACCCATCTTTCGGTACTTATTTTTGGAGCTTTTGACCTTGTTCTTGATCTTTGATATACTTTTTCCTATTTTTTATAAAAAAAAACATTTGAAAAATCATTAAAAAATTTATTTCTCCGTGATTTGCCCTCAAATTTTGTACAGCTCAAGTGATGCATATGTTGTGTTGTATATATAACGGGTTTTTAGACGTTTTGTCATGCTTTTGAGATCTATCTCAACGAAAGGAAAGGGGATGCAAACTAATAAGTTTAAAAGTTGGCTAAATCTCTTGTACCATTAGTGGTAGATCTGACATATTTCACATGTAGATAACTAATGACAAGATCATTCACCTTAGACCATGATCTTTGACAGACCCTGAAATTTGATCTTCTTTTCTCAAATTTTAAACTTGGTATAACTTTGGAATAGTAAATGATAGGGCCTTGGAATATCATTGCTGTAAGTATCAAAAGTTGGGTCCATGTAAAGTGCGAAACGAAACAGAAACGAAACGAAACGAAACAAATCGAAACGAAACGAAACAGATCGAAATGAAACGAAACAGATCGAAACGAAACGAAACAAAACATAAAACTTAAAGAATATGAGAAAAAGAGGAAAAATCGCCAAGAACGAATATTTGAAGACGAGATCAGCTCTACATTTGTAACTAGTGTCGAGAGGGTTTCTTGAAAAAGTCGAAGTTGACAATTAGAAATAGTAAATGTCAAATGCCATTCTTGTATTTAAAAGAGGAATAAAGGGGAGGGGAAAGAAAACCACGCTATGACACCGTAATGAGATCATAAAACTGGAGGGGGCACATTTCAGGAAAAAAATCTTATCCTTTTTCAAACGAAATGTGCCCCCCCCCCGTATTTGTTCTGATTTTTCTGATAAAGTTTTCAAATACACATAACGAAACAGTTCCATTTCCTCTGTACTAGACTCCTCCCTGCTAAATAATACATGTATTTTTTTTTCGCCTATGACGAGGTTATTCATCCCGTTCACTCTCCTTTCATCCTTTAAAATGCAACTGTGCTATATACCGTATAGTATATATTATGTTTTAATCGTCAACTTTGACCTATTAAAATCCCTCCAGCCCCAAGAACTAATGGCTGAAGGCAATAACATAAAATATGCAGATATTGATATCCTTGCTAGTTCTCTGGACTAAAATCAATTTTTCTCAAGTTCTTTAAGATTTATGTTTTGTTTCGATTCGTTTCGATCTGTTTCGTTTCGTTTTATTTCGTTTCGTATCGATCTGTTTCGTTTCGATTTGTTTCGTTTCGTTTTTGTTTCGTTTCGCACTTTACAGGGACCCTCAAAAGTTTGACCTTGTGACTTTGACTTATGATTTTGACCTTCTGTTTTGATAACAGGTTAAATATAGTCTAGACTACGTTGGATTGTCAATGCCAGTAAACTAAATTGGGGGGGGGGGGGGGGGGGTGGTGGTATTGTATTCTCGGAATGTCGTATTAAACTTAATTAAACTCGTGTAATATGTTAACAATATACTTAATTTAACTAACACATGTATGCATAGAACGATCTCTCTCTCTCTCTCTCTTGTAGATGTTCGAGACATATATACTATTTTGTATCTGGAAAAAAATATTTCAGCAGTACATGCATCTTGCTACGTTAAATATAATACAAGACAACATTTCAAGGGACTTGGTATTTTTGGAGACTTCAAATTTATATTCAGAAGAGGGGATGATTGCATACAATGCATATGGTTTTAGATGTACTGTACTGTTGAAATATTCATATGTTATGTCTTTCTGGATATTTTTATTTATAAAAATCTGCCATTAGTCGAAAAGTCATAATGGCAGATTTTTATAATAAATAAAAATATCCAGAAAGACAGCTAGCTGGAGAGCACACATATAACGAGTCGGACAGTTTTACGATGGAAGTTTTATTCTACGACCCGGCGAGCGGAGTGAAGTTACTTTCCTTCTCTCAAGCCCCCTCCCCCCCCCTACACACACACACAAAAAGTAATTAAAATCTTTATTCTAAAATCAAATTAAACTTTAACAACTTATATAACAAATTATCATAATGTCTCAGATTCCATGATTTCCATTGCATAACATTCATTATTCTGGTCGCATTATGAAAGCACAATCTCCTACGCATGCGTCCGGGACTCCGATTTCAGTTCCGCTTTTCTTCACTTTGAATTTATAATCAAAAATTTATTTCAAGGAAAAATCATATGAATAAATGATCATTTAGTTAACCACTGAAAATGTTTTCTGACAGACTTGAGAATCGGGATCGAACGTTCCTCCGGACATAGGTTACAAAATACAGTTGTTTTTTTTCATGACGTCCACCGTTGACGCGCAGTCTAAACCCAGCGTCATATAATACTCTCATAAAATATAAACCTAACAAAGTATATACATGGTGAAAAGAATTAGTCTAACACTTTATCATGCTTACACAAGATTATACATATAACTTAGAATAAGAATTAGAAATGTGCTCGACAAAGGGGAAAATAGTAGAAATTTGGCAAATTCTATAGCGGAAACGACATCGTTTCGTAAATGTTTGGGGAATAAAATTTATATGAAATAAAGAGTGCATCTATATCAACAGAATTAGATAGACTGCTTTGATGAGCGCCAGCTCATTGCCAATGAACACGCGTTTCAAAAAATGAAAATTTCCCATTATCTTGCAAATTTCTTGCAGATTTTTATACCTTATAATTTGCCATGGTTTTAGTTTTCATGCATACAGTATGAAGATTAAAGCCCCCTCCACACTTCAACTCCACAAAAGATATATCCGTGGCGAGTTGGGACGCAAAATGTTCGATGAACCATGGACCTACAACTCCAGTACGGAATGCTACGGGTTGATACATGTACGAATCGAGCACGGATAGCTAAGGATTGCTATGGATATCGTCCTGACATTGCCACGACATGCGTACGGATAGATACGGATTGCTACGACACGCGTACGGATAGATACGGATAGGTACGGATTGCTACGGATTACCACGACTCGAGTACGGATAGCCACGATTCGCACAAGGATAGCTACGAATTCAGTACGGATTGGTAGGACATGGGCGGATCCAGGATTTTTTTTATCAGGGGCATCCTAAATTCAGAATTTCTTGAAGAGCAAATAAATAAATAAATAAATAAATAAATAAATAAATAAATAAATAAATAAGAATAATAAATAAATAAAAGAAAAAACATAAATGAATAAAACGTAAGTCAGTTCTGTTTCTTATTATAAATAAAACAGATAACTGGCGAACAGCTTAAAATCTTGAATTTTCACATTATAGTACTTACTTACATATGTAATGCTTGTCCGTTCTAATGTGTGAATACAACAAATGGCGAGCGATAGCGAGTCAGCCAATTTTTTTTTTCAGAATTGGAATGAAATCCTCTATTCGTGTCTTTTTTCAGTTTCCATTGGTTATTGATCAAGGTGTATGTAGGAAAGCGCAGCATCATTTATAGAATATTAAACTAGCTTCTAACGTTATGTTTGCGGACGGTAAATGCTGATTTTACGGTTACAAACTGAGTTTTTCTAGCGTAGCCAGTAAAACGGATGTTGCACCGTGAAAAATGTATATTCATACCTTTTTTTAACTATGCTTCGAAAATTCCAACGGAAAGGGGGGTGTCCGGATCCCCAACCCCTCTGGATCCGCGCTTGTAGGACTGGCTTGAATTCCTGTCTACTTTTAAACAATAATTATTTACTAAAACACCCAATGTTTTCAAATTGATACAGTGTCAATTGTTTAATAGAAGTGTTCAGGTTTTATATCATTACCTATTGAAGTATTAACTCATATATTGACCGAAAAACGCATAGAGTACTGATAGATTTGAAGTTTATATAAGACAAAATCCGTGGCTATCCGTATAGTAATCCGTAAGTCAGCCGTATCAATCCGTAGGGGAGTCGTAGCAATCCGTAGGAGAGTCGTATGGCTATTTTTATCGCAAAAAATAGTCCCGGATTGCTTCGGATGCGCTACGGGTTGCTACGACTCCCCTACGGATAGCTACGACACTACTACGGGTTGCCAAGACACCCTACGACAAAATTATCCATAGTAGAGCCACGGAAAATTTGTAACATGTTCAACAAATTCCGTCTCATCCCAGATAGCTACGGATTGCCAAGAATAGCTACGACTTGCCACGACGATCGAGCTACGGATTTCTACGGATAGATACGGATTAAATTAGGTTAGAGATTATGCGAAGCTGTTTATTGAAACCAGAATTTCGATTCCCCCGAATTAACCCCGATAAACCACGACTAACTCCGACTTCAAATAAGACTTTGCCCAACTTTTCCGGTCAACGCCGACTATCGCTGCCGTGCGTCAGGGCGTGTGTGGGTGTGGGTGCGTGTGTCCAAATTTTCTCGTGAACAGCATAGAAGACAAAGTAAACATCAGAGAAATATCTTTCATACATATGAGAAACTTTAACTTTGACCTTAACTACATCACCATAAGAGATAGGGCTCTCATATTTGGTATGAGTGTTCTCTTGGTACTATTTTATTTTTACCTTTCGATCCTGACCATTGACTTACATTTAAAAAAACTTTAGCGAAGACCATTCGCAGTTTTTGCAAGTGTATTCCTTGTAAAGTCATAGTAAAACTTGTTTTACATCGGGCGGGTACCTTTTGCTCAGACAAAAAAAAAACCAAAACCAAAACCAAAAGAAAAAAAAAAAAGAACAAAACACACACACACATCCTCACAAACATGCATTTTTTGGGTTAAAAATGAGTAAATGATATTTGATTATATGAAATGCCTATTCCATCTTTAATTTTAGGTGATAATAGTGATTTTTATAAAAAAAAAATTAAGGGTACCTTATATCAATTATCGAAAAAGTTCAGGACTTAAAACAGAATATTAAATTACTATGGCCTGACAAGCATTTCTGTTCGTACTAACATTTCTTATCGCATGACCTTGACATTGACCTTGGACTATATTCAAAAATTTTAACATATGTATTTTCCTTGTGACAAGATCTTTCTCGTACAAATGTACATATAGTATCAAAATTTTAACAATGTTGCCTTGACTGTGACCTTCCCGAAATTAGCTATTGGCCATTACTGCTGTTACATAAGAAACGTGACTCCTACGCGTAACGTAAATGGATCTGTCGGAAGATTGGCAGCTTACGTTAGAGTTGCACTTGTTGATATTTTTTTCCCAATAGATCCTTTAATATCTATCTTTTATAATTGGATGAATTTAAATGTCATAGCATGTACATTTGCCGATTTGGGTTGGCTATTTTTATATTGTATTCAGATAAAATCTTGAGCGGTCGTTATCTATCTGTAAGATCTGAAGTGTCAATACACAAACACGTTGAATGGTTGTAATGGACAATACATGCGGACTAGTCATATAATGTATTTTATCGCCAAAATAAACATTTAAGAACGTTCAAATCCTATTCAATTGTACTTCTAATAGAAAACACTATAATTATTAATCAGCTGCGATAACAAAATGACATTGTACACTTAGTATAAAAGCATTGACCACATAGTAAAACCTCTGAAAAAAAGCTGGAAATTCCAAGATTAAAGTTGGAAATTCCGACTTTAAAGTTGGAAATTCCAAGATTTAAGTTGGAAATTCCGACTTTAAAGTTGGAAATTCCGACTTTAAAGTTGGAAATTCCAAGATTAAAGTTGGAAATTCCAAGATTAAAGTTGGAAATTCCGACTTTAAAGTTGGAAATTCCAAGATTAAAGTTGGAAATTCCGACTTTAAAGTTGGAAATTCCGACTTTAAAGTTGGAAATTCCAAGATTAAAGTTGGAAATTCCAAGATTAAAATTGGAAATTCCAAGATTAAAGTTGGAAATTCCGACTTTAAAGTTGGAAATTCCAAGATTAAAGTTGGAAATTCCGACTTAAAAGTTGGAAATTCCAAGATTAAAGTCGGAAATTCCAAGATTAAAGTTGGAAATTCCGACTTTAAAGTTGGAAATTCCAAGATTAAAGTTGGAAATTCCGACTTTAAAGTTGGAAATTCCGACTTTAATGTTGGAAATTCCAAGATTAAAGTTGGAAATTCCAAGATTAAAGTTGGAAATTCCGACTTTAGAGTTGGAAATTCCAAGATTAAAGTTGGAAATTCCAAGAATAAAGTTGGAAATTCCAAGATTAAAAGTAGGAAAATCAAAAAATAAAAGAAATAATTTGGCACTTATACGCTTCCGTAATATATAATGAAAGAAAATGTTCTTTTTTACGATTCCATGTAACCATGAATATGCATACATGTCCCTACCGCTATGACAATCAAACACAATAATCATGATTATCTATTGAAAAAAAACCTCAATTAATACAAAAGAATACGGAGTTCTTAAACTAGATGCGAAAGTGCGTTGATTCCAACGAACAATAATACAATTACCTACATGTACTCATAACTGACAGCATAAGACTAGTATAGGAAAGGAGGGGATCTCCTCCAAGACTCGGTTGCAGTACCAAGCAACACATCGAAGCAGCCCATGCAAAAACACAATTAAAGCAGACAAGCAAAAAGGTACAAGGAACACCCCCCCCCAAACCCCACCAAAAACAATTTGAAAAAAACCACACTAAACACAGATACTACACATTTAGTTGTGTAGGACACAGGTGCACATTTCTTCTCTCTTGCCCGAAGGTTGAACGGAATTACTATACATATAAAGGAAATTAAAGATGAAAAGAAGAGTTGAAGAAAACAAGAAGACAACCGAACACAAAGACGCAAAAAAAAAAAAAATAAAATTAGAAGATCAGTGCCAACAGCATGGAAGTGTGTACGGGGAACTAAACACTGAGTAGAGAATGTTTTGAATTACTTGATATTCGCTGATGCAAAATGAAATTCACCATTATTATCAAATGCATAACACAAAGGAGGGGTCTCCAACAACACTCGGTTGCAGTACCCACAGCAAAACCTCAAAGCACCCAATGCAAAAACACAGAGAAAACACGCACAGAAAGAGACACAAAAGGTACAAGGTATAGAAATAGAGTCTCTGCTCTGCCGGTTGTAGCGAGCTCATGCATGTTATCACTCGAGGAGTCCGACTGACATTCAGAGAGGACAGGTGGTCGGGGTCCTGTCACCTTAAAGAGGTTTGGACAGGGTCCGTCATGGAGTCCTGTCGTCACAGTCAGTTAGAGTGCAATTCTTAAGAATGTGCTGGTATAAGGCTGTAGATTTGTCTAGTACCAAGCCAAGTATCCATCTGGTGACAGAAGGATTTTATCCACGGTAATAGGCGTTTGATGATTCTAAGTAAACATCAAAGAAGTACCTAACCGTTATTCAGTCTCAAAGTCGAGAAGGAAAAGCAAAATCGTGAGAATTCCCATCAAAACGATTGCGAACCTCGGAATGAACAACATTCCGAAGTAAGACAATTTCGATGGTAATTTTGTCTACCTTCGATCCTTCTTATTATGTTAATTATGTCACCATAAAATGCAGATCGTGAAAAACCAAAATAAAAGTAATAAACTTTGTTGCTTGTATGGGTCCGAATTTCAAAAGAAGTTGACAAAAATTCTTGTAAAATTTCCAAAAGGTCTTTACTAGTTTGTGCAATCGAAAACCTTGACCTAAAAGTTTCTTTCTAATTTGTAAATTTCCACAATGAAAATCCAAAACATCAGTACATGCTCTAGCATACCGGATTAGCTGTGATATGTGGATACCGCATAACGGTTATCTAGGAATGACAAATGTGGACAATGACCATATCCCAATACACAGCAGAAAATCGATATCTGTGGAAATCACAAACAGAAGGCATACAAAATCAGCATAAAACAGAAATCAAAGCAAATAAACAAAAAACCTCCACCGCATGAAAAGAAGCGAACTCCCAACATCACCGTTAAGCCTAGGAAAATTTGCTATGTTGAATCCAAAATCACCTCTTTTGTCATACACAGATGTATGAATCTCCCTATTAACAATTTTGATATTTAGGTAAAAAAAAATGATGTTTCTATTTTTGTAACGTTTGCCTTGCTTGGAGCCATTTCTTGTGGATAAACAGCATTTTTATACTTTGCAGGATTGTCGATAGTAAGAATATCATTCAGGTACGTAGAAATAACAATGAACAATTTTAGGATTATCGATAGTAAGAATATCATCCAGGTACGTAGAAATACCAATAAACAATTTCAAATCATCATGTTTTCTTTGCTTTTGAAGATTTTGGATAAATTCTTTTTCATACGTGTATAAAAGTAAATCTGCAACAAGAAGTGCACAATTAGTACCCATAGGGATCCCTACAACCTGCCTGTAGAGATTCTCACAAAATCTTACATAAACGTCCAAGAGGAAGGACAAAGCAATACACAGGTCACTCCATGTCTATGACTTGTGTGATCTTTTCATGTGATGGAGGTTTTTGTTTGTTTTGGTTCCTGTTTTATCCTGATTTCGTATGCCTTCAGTATGTGATTTCCTGAATTATCGATTTTGTACTGTGCATTGGCGGCGGGTGAGGCTAGCCAAACAGGGGAGGCTTACTCCTCCCGGGCACCTGGTCCCACCTCTAGATTGCTATGGGTCCGTCGATTCTCCATTTGGTGCTCTATTGTGAGTGCTGTTGAGATTGTCGTCAGGATCTTCTTTATCTCATTTCAGTCTCACTTATGCCCTTTGCCATGTGGAGCTCTTAAAAAAGTTCCCCGCGAGGGGTTTGACAATAAGTGTTTTAAATATTTTCCCTGACATGGTCACCATATCACTTTCTATGTAGACATTACCTCAGACAGTGCATGTTTTTGGATATCGTTTTCACTTTTCGTGCATGAACATTGACGGTGGGTGCGGCTAGCCAAACAGGGGATGCTTACTCCTCCCGGGAACCTGGTCCCACCTCAAGCTTGCTAGGGGTCCGTCGATGTTCCATTTGGTGCTCTATTGTGAGTGCTGTTGAGATTGTCGTCAGGATCTTCTTTATCTCATTGGGATATGGTCATTGTCCATATTTGTCATTGTATTCTGTAGCGAACCCCCCCCCCCCATTTTATTCAGATGTACAAATATAAGTTTTCCCCTCTCGGTCAAAACGCCATTTAATGAGTTTGGACAATCGGTCATTAAATTTGTCGCGAGGATGCGTGGTGTACATATTTGAAAAGTTGTATGGATCAATAGAGAGAAGTAGGTTCACCAATACACAGTAAACTCAAAGCATATAGTTTAATATCAATATCATCAGCTTTATTTTTATGCATATTCTTTGCATTCCTTTTCTTTGAAAATATTAATAAAACAGTATCATGACTGCTTCGTGCTGTCAGCAACTCCATTTCTCATGCACATATTTTTAATTTTTTTTTTTAAGTTTTCATTTTTCAAAATCAGGGATCAAGAAAGCAACGTTTTCCCGCTACGGCCTCGATGTTTTCTTGTTGGCCCTCTTTTTGTTTGGTACGATGGAAGCTGCTGCATTGGTTAAATTATGATAAAAACTATTCAATGCTGAAAATAGAAGTTAGAAACCAAATAATGCATAAAGGTTGTTATTAAGGAACTGTCTGCTATAACAGTGGATACATATACCAATATATATTATACACAAAATTATATCTTCTTTACAAATTTTGAAAAAGTGTACTCGCTAAAATAAGGGCATAGTGTTAAGCATCAAGATCGCAAGATGAAATTTGCGAAAACGAATTCTGGTCATTTTGGTATTACTTTATAAAGGCAATGACTTTGTACTTCAAAGCATTAAGGACAATCGACGTTAATGAAAATATTAACAAAGATTAGCTTATCAAAATCCATCCAAAATGAAAAGGACAAGACGAGATAACTCTCAGAAAAGTCTTCCTCTGCTTTGTAATAAAATTAGGATGCGTATAAGACTTTATATATCGTCCCTATGAACAAGTGTCACCTTTCCCGTAGATGTATAATTGGGCAAGGACCAATTCAAACTGTCGGATGTGTAAACTTGCCAAATACCACTTTAGTCAAGGAAAAAGCTTTTAAGCGCAAGTTCAATTTACGAGATACATCGCACTTAATCAACACCAAAGCTCAAATCCTGTGCATTTCGGATTATTTTTGGAGAGCTCATAATAGTTTTGTTTAGTTTGCAAATAGAGACTTTCATTTCCCTGGTAACATTTCTGATGGTTTATTCCGTATTTAATCAAAATCATCAGTGAATCTCTGGCACCAAAATGACTGCAATCGTATTCAATGTTTGTTCCTAATTCGCTTATGAAGTAGGTATAGATAGAAAAATAGTTCATTTTCACCGTCGCCAGTGCCAAAGTAGCGAGATAAAGAAATAAAAAGATTTATCTATATATTGAAGTGCTTCCATTCGTTACTTTCTTGAACAACATGGCAAACTAGATTTAATGCAGTGTTCCGGATAGTAAATCCTCATCAGTGGTACTTCTAACCAAAATTATTTTCAGACACAGACAAATCAATTTTAGTAGCGCCCTCTAGTTTGATTTTTTAATTTTGTGTATCTACTTTGTAAAGTGTGCGCGTCTCCAAATTTCCTACTGCGTTGTTATATAAAATCTGACTAAAACTTTCCTGTAGTAAATAACATCTATGACCAAAACAGCATTGGAGGGATGGTGCTAGGATGTTGGCCTTTGCTAATTTCGATTATATCTTAGATTGAAATGAGACGTTTTCAAACTAGCAAAGTAAAATATGATGTCAAATTGCTAAAGCTTTTTTTTTCGGGCGACAGAGATGGAAAAGGGTAATTGATACACTTGAAACATTCAATCGCGGGGGAATGTATTTAAATACTCCACACTGCAAAAGAAAATAAGTGTAGATAATGCAAACATTGAAGTGTTCAAACACATGACCTTCTTGAACATCATTTCAAAGTAATATCAATGCACCAGACATGTGTTTCGGAAAGTAATTCCTCATCAGTGGTACTTAAACCCGAAATGTTTAATTTTCAAACTGATTTAGTAGAGCCCTCTTGTTTGATTTTTTTTTTTAATTTTGTGCGCCTTCTTTGTAATGAATGCACGGTTCCAAATTCGCTGTAGGGTCAATTCAGTCTAAATATTTCTGTAAAATACAGTAGTCTGCTGTTTGTGAAAAAGTCTTTAAACTTAATAAAACAAATGTATTCTCGAAATACCTGACATAATATGAAAATGTTACAGATAAACAAAGTGTCAAACCCTGCTGCCAAATAAAAGAGTTAAATAAAATGAAATTCTTCAAAAATCGTGATAAAACTTGTCTGTATACTTTGGTGTATTACTAATATTAATGATTATAATTTGAAATACTATTTTGCAATTAAAAAACTTTGCATCAGGGAATGAAAATCAAATCCGAATCAGAAAATAATCAATAGGCGTACAAAATCATGCAAAAAAAAGTAAAACATTCTACAAAGGAGCAAAAGTGAATCCTCAATGGATATGAGATCAGGTGCCCGGGAAAAGTAAGCATCTCCTGTTTGCTAGCAACATCTGTCACTTAAGCTGTACAAAAATTAAACTGGTGAATGCGTTCGTGTTTTAACATTGTAGACAATGAGATGTTGTGGTATTTTAGATTTTCATTGTATCATAAAAAAGATATATATATATATATATATATATTTGCAGGGACAAAGTCAGTCGCTAACATGTAAACCCTTGGAGTTGTCTCTTGATTAGGGGACGACCATTTGATTATAAGGGGGGAGGGGAAGGCAATTTCTTTTCGGGTCAGATTATTTATTTTCAACCTTTAACAATCCCGACAAGCAAATATGACAAAAATTCCATTAATTATTTATAAGACTTATAGCTTTATAAATGAGCATATTTATCTAAATTAAAAATTAATGCATTTTTGTTTCACAAATTGTGTGCCTAAGTATCACTTTACATAAAATATCACGGAAAGGCGAGCGGAGCGAGGCCGAAAATTTTTTAGTGTAAGGCGAGCGAAGCATGCCGAATCTTTTTTGTTTTGTTTTTGTGTTGCTAGCAGCAAAGTGAAATTTATTTCGGTGTGAGGCGAGCGAAGCCAACTGAAATTTTAGGAATTTTAAGAAATTTGAGCCAGAAGTGTCAGTCGCCCCATTCAGAATCAAATGGTCATCCCCTTAGTAGCCTTGCTCTCAGAACGAGTTCATTTTAGTTTGAACTCGCTCTGGAATGTCGTATCACTTGCGATATAAATACACAATAGACAAAGGACGAAGGAATACCATTACTCAGGAAGGGAGTATGTGCAATTTTGAAGTGTGTAGATGACCGTAACATGAGATCCAAATATGAAGCGGAGCTGATGCTTTCAGTAGTCTCTTTCACCTCTATTTCACACGGATAGATTGTAATCCGCAAGTAGGTACATAAGATTTACAATTTTCATTTAAAAACATATGAGATTTGTACATCGAGACAATGACCAAATTTGACCAGTTTTATGGGACTGTTGCGACGGATGTTACATGAAAACAGGATACACTGACTCTCCCCGGGCACCTGATCTCACTTTGGAATATTGTTTATTCAGGGTTCGCAACTGCTCCAACAGAAATTTTTATTTCCCTTTCCCTCTCGACTTTGAGACTGTACATCCGATGCCTCGGTCGGACACAACAATACTGGTACCTAACATATAATATATAATGTACTATGGCATAGCTATTTTCACTATGCCGTTGGATATGGTCCGAATGTCACCAGAAGGACACTCTGCATAGTACTTCCTTATTATTGACAAATGTACAGCCTTGTAGCAGGGCAAGCAAGTTCTGACTAAAGACCAATAGGCAATCGATGTCGTCTTATGACGGCCACCTGCTATGTTAGTATTTCGTACACCTTTATGCATATTTATCCGATTATTGCTTGGTTCTGCGTTTTGCTGTCTTATTTGTGTCGTAATCTTACAGTTAGGAGGTTTTTCATATAAAAAAAATGTGCATTGAGACTGGGTAATCGCACAAGGGGAGGATGCGCACGTAATCTGGATAAACACACTATTTGCTACTAACATGGTAGAAGACCGTCCTTTGACGGCACCAATTGTCTATTGGTCTGCGACAATATTTTACACACATGTACTACGAAGTCTCTATAGAGCAGATGACACCAGCTGTACCGTATGTGTTGTCATACGTATTCCAATAGTTTTCTTGCTTTATTCATTTGTTGGTTGGTGTAGATGTTTTGTTTAGATTGTTTGTTGTTATATCAAGTGTGTGACCCGCTGTGGTCATTGCAATGAGGATTTATTGGAGATCTTTTCCTTACACTTTTAGCTTTCTTAACATTATGCTGAGTTTTTCCAATCAGCAGAGGAAATGGAAAGAATGTAAGACCGACGCTTGATCAGGTGTACTCTTGAAAACAAAAATATCAAAATATTGTTTGTTTACTGTAGTTCTCAATGTGGTTATCATATATCAAAGAACAGTCAATCTTTTTGGGTTTTTTTTTTGTTGTGATCTGATAATTGCCTAAAGATGAAGCTGTATCTCCTGGTATGCCTCATGACAGACGGTTTAAATAATCTCACTTAAAATCTAATGATTTCAAATGTATTAGATGTAAGCACTCTGAACTAAGGACAAAGAAACAACAACATTACTTAATGTAAGTATGAAAAAGAGCTCTCTATGATTTACATATCCATCAGAAATATCATATAACTTTGTTTGAATCGATTGCATTTTTCATTATTAAAATTTCTTAGGAAACTGTATCGATTTATGGATCGATGAATTCGTATTAGCAAGCTGTTATGCAACGTTGACAAAGAGTGTTTCAGAATAAGATTTTCGTGAGTTTGTCGAAAACAGGTCATATATGAGGTCACCGTTAATTTGATAGAGAGGCGACGTCTAGCGTTTCCCTTACTCTACAAATCTAATCGTACCGTCGAGTCCAGTTCAGAACTAATGGCAGTAGTTTCACAGATGAGGGATCACATAGGAGACTGTAAATGAAGCAAGTTAATATGTGATACGTCTTAATGTAACTATTACCAAAGGGGTAATAATGAGAGTCCATCTACTGTAGCTTTTATAAACTAACAAGGATCCAGATTTTCCTGATTCGTCTGATGACAGATAACCCATCTGATCTGCAAGACAATTCAAATAAAATCTAAAATAAATGTTTCTAGGGCATGTTAAAATTATATAAATGAGGCACAGTTCTTTCACTTTTACATTAATTTAAATTCTATTGGGGAAAATAAAGAAATACGAGAGAAATTTAAATGGACGATATATTATAAAACCTAAGCAGTTATCTTCTTGAAACATCGAAAACAGAAAACATGAAAACGGATGATTATACGCCTTTCTCGTGTTTTGATAGATTTATTTCTGTAATTATGTCTATTTCTGCTATTTTTGCAGAAAATGTAGGTTTTGACTTGTCAAAGACAATTCTTCCGATAAAAAAATCAGTGTCTAATTTGATTACAGAGAATGGATATATTGTCGAAAGGGCAATTCACGACATCAATGTCTTTATTTTAAGAGCTTTATAAAACTAATGGAATGAAGCTATTCTGAAGGGAGGCACTGATTTAGTTATCAATAGATTCAAAGAAATAGCTACCTTATATGCTCTTCTTTCAGTGGAAGAATCAAGAAGGTGAAGATTGATATCAATTTTCATTTTTTTCATCACTTATTTGCTAATTCTATTCGGCTCATCTATTTAATTTTCATTCAAGAAATATGCTGACTTTTTTGGAACACATTTTAGGTCATATTTGGAATTTCGCTTTTCATATATTCATTATTTGAATTACATTTTTTCGGCCTCGAGCATCACTGATGACACATTGTTTGTTGAAATGCGCAAAGGTTGCACTAAATTATTTTGATGGAACATATATTTCAATATGATAATTTTAACCACCAGGTTGATATCTCTGCTGATGAACAGTTAGCCCCCGAGGATATCGTTCGCCTAGTTTTACTGTTTCTCTACACTTGAAATATATTTGTAAATTCTCTGATACTAAATTTGACAAACTATTCTGAAAATGAGGAGTATCTCACTCACGGATGATACATGCGCATTTATCATGCCTCGTACTAATTTCAACCAATGACGTCACAGTCTTACAGTCACGTGGTGTCCTACTTTGACGCCAAGGTAGGTCACTAAAGGGGTAGGGGCAAAAGTGCCCATTTTTGGCCCCAATAATGTTTTTAAAAAGGTTCTATTTTCTTATTCATTATGCCTCTTCTAAACTAAAGAGGACAGTTTTTATGTGATTTCTCGAAAACCCTACCTTTTAGGGCGAAATAATTGTTAATTGAGCTCTATGTCTTCACATCAGAAATTCAGATTTTCGGCAAGGGACAGACATACCTGCAGTTGTAAGACCCAGAGCAAGGGCATGTAACAAATTCAAACTCATATGGGACATTCCTTTTTATATTCTGATTGCACATGGAAAGTATAACTTTGTTACATGCGCCTGCTCTGTATATACTATAAACTATTATGTTGAAATCTGGTTGTTATCATTTTACCACCAATTTCGGTATAAATTGGCAAATTTGGCGGGAAATAAAACTCATATTAATTGATAATATCTATTTTCGATTCAATTCCAATAAACAACATCATCTCTACCCTTATTTGAAAGATAAAAGACAGTAAGAAAACAATTTTTTAAAATAGCAAATAATGGGACCAAAAGCGGCAGATTTTGCCCCTGTCCCTTTTCAAACCGCAAAAATTACACAGAAAACGTTACGAAATGTTTCTCGGCATGATAAATTCGTTATAGGGGTTATTCCTGTCATACTTCCTACCCAAAGTAGGTGTGTTAATGATGATGATGATGATGATGATGATGATTTACCTTCATCGTCATTCCCTCTCTTTGAAACATCTTTATTGGCTGTTAAAATAAAAGAACAACATGGAATTGGTTTGTGTAGTGTCTACAGAAATAAAATTCAACAAACTGAAAAATTATCAAAAGACATTTTCAACGTTTTAAGTGTCACAATCTAATCCTTCTTAAATTTCAAAAGAGTCATTGTGCGTCATAACAATTATTCGCGGATTATTGATAAGACAGCATCCTTCAGAGGTGAAATGCAAAGAAAAGGGCATAGATGGATCGCGGACGGAAATATCAGTTTTTTGCTTGATGAGGTATCGTCTTGTGATATTCACTTTTGGTCATTGAGGAGTGATAGGATAATGCGCTTCATGGACAGAGATTGTGCTAACTCATTTAAGACGAGAGAAGTAATGGAAAAGAAATGTTCGATTAACAGATAATGGATTTCAATAGCATCTTTTCATGGAATCTGTCCAGACTTTTCAGTATCGGTCCTAGAAAATCCGATTATAATTAAGATCTGGTTTTAAAGAAAAAAAAAATGAAACCGAAGGAGTAATTTATGAAGACCTACATTTCTAACAGGCTAACCGATCATATACGCATTTTTGATAGTTGGAAAATAAATAATCAAAGAAATACAAAAGAAAACAGGAGAGAATAATGAATACACATGTATACATTTCGATGCTTGTCCGCATAAATGAAAGGTCTATACAGTGGAAGAAAATCAGATAAATACTTTCTCATGAATATTGTGGTGGTTTGTTTCTATGTACATGACGATAACAGATGACTTACTATTAAGAACATTAACTTCTATACTTGTGGTCTGTATGGAATTATCCTTGTAGTTCAGGCTCCTACAAATATATCGCCCGTGGTCCCCGGCAACACTATAGTCTAAAATCAAATCACTAAGCAAGGACAACTGAGATGACGCTTGGTCTATCCTCTTTGTGACGACTGTTCTATCAGCCCAGTGTACATCATTAGTCCTTATGAGCTCAGTCTTAAAGAACCAGTCTATCTCATCTGGTGCTTTTGTAGAGCCCGTGGCATTGCACAGTAAAGTAAAAGGTTCATACAGATTCACATATTGTGGGCCAGTGACCTCGATTTCTGTTGAGAAATGAAAGACTTTATTCTTTAGATTTGTCTGCATGAGCCAAATGAGATGGGCAAAAACATATTTTACTCCCACTTTTTCCTAGAAATTAATCTATATAAATCTATGAAAGTGCAAAGATATCTGAAGGGTATATGGAATATCAATAGATTTTCTTATACGAGCTGGAAGATCAATTTAATTTAGTATAGAAAAAAATACAGTAGTACTCACTTGGTTCCAGAATTAATGGAGTATCTGTAAAATCATGATACATGGAACATTCACTAATATTATAAATCTGATACCATAATTATACCATTTCATACGATTGTTCAATTATCGTTACCTTTTTTAGCTTATATGCATAACGAATGTTGTAACTAAAGTATACTTACCAGAAACATATAGATATACATGTCTTTTAGGTGCATTATTAGCGCTTATTTGACACTCGTAAGTTCCTGTGTCTTTAGGGCTGGCTCTTCTAATGATAAGATTCCATTCTGATAAAGTTTCATTCACTTTTATATGTTCTACTCTCATAGAATCATTAGATTCTGATGGATCAAAGAGTTCAGTCCCAACAAACAGTGGATGAAGTCGGGTGGCCTTCCTCCATGCTACCTGTATGTAGAACAGTTGACGAGATAAAGAGCGGTATAATTATTGCACTCGAGGCATGTTAGCAGCATAATTACCAGGAAAAAACAACTGCATTATCAAAGAGCGGATGTAAGATTGCGCTAGCAGACAGGTGTTTTGGTTTATGCCAAACCGTATTTGCCGACATAGAATAGGTAAAAGAGCACAAATATAAGTTCTAAGTGACACAGTTTCATCCTGTATGAGTGCATGTACTTACTTTCTTAGGTCCCAGATACTTGATGAGACAGGGGAGTTTGGCCTCTTGTCCTAGATGGACAGATATATTTGTTGGACCTTCATTGAGAATGGTTGGCAGCATGTGTTTCCTATGTAACATTCCATTTACTACAAACAAATATTCAGACAATCATTGATAGAAAAATTCTAATGAATTGACATTTTCACATGCCATCATTTATGTAAGACTTGTAAACGAATTTCAAATAAAATATGTCGGAATGAGACCAGCTAAATGGAACAAATTCTGTTAAAAATGATTCCTCAAAAGAAGATGTCCTTAATCAACAATTGATGTGTCCTTTAAATTCCATTATAAAGAAATAAGGGATATACTCAAGGAACATTAATTACTGTTAATTAAGGATTTTATACGTACCCGATATGGAGACGACAATTATAATCCAGTTTAGTAATGTCCATTTGCCTCCAGTCATGCTGTTTACCCAATACTGACTTTACCCACAGCTTTCATGGTAACCCAATGAAATAAACCAGATTATCGTCACACTCACTTTCAGATAAATATGTATTCCCTATTTTGGTTTTAAAACGGTAGTTATATATATAAATCAGATTGTATATGTTCGCTGTCCAACCACTTGTCACAACGTTATTCCTCCACTCAGCTAATTCGGCCAATAATGGATCTACCGCTACCAAACAGTGATTTTCCGGGGAAATTTCGGATCACATTAGTATCGCTGTCTCTAAGATTGCACACTGCTCCCGCGGTTTGTATTCATTATTTCAGAAACATCTTTCCTTCATGTACTAATGAATTCATCCAGATCCGATTTTTTTTTCGCTAGAATTGGAAGGAATTGCTGCAAGAAACAAATGAAATCTTTGCTTTGTTATCCGTGATTTACAGGGCAATTTTCTGTGTGAGACACGCAATGCATCCAGAAAAATAACTTCCCTACAGTGGGCAAAATACCACGATTAACAAGTACTCGTATCACCTTGGTTAAGGATCCTTTCGTGTCATTTCCATAAATTTTACATAAATATTCGAACATTGATTTTAATAAAATCCTCTTTATGTGACAAATTTAACACACAAGACTTTAATTAATTTTTCTTTGATCATGTAGCGACTCAAATCTGAACATGCACATAAATTATTCAAATTGACATTTAGACTATCTTTATATAGCTATTCCGAGAGCAAACATAAATCAAGTGAAAAATCGCCTTAATTAACGTGCATACGTGATCCAAATAAGATGTAAATACTGTTTACTTTATTTTTTTCACATTTGTACAGTAAAGTAAACTGACGACGGGTGCCATTTGATGCTCAGTACGGGAGATTTGAATGCGAATCGGCTCAGTCTATTATGTTCACTTGATTTACTTTTGACAGTTAAATTCGTATCTCATTGAATAAAGACAAAAACTTGTAGTTATTTAAATAATTTGATTCTTATTTAAGGGATAGGTTCATGGCGTTTATTTCACGATGGACACAACAGGTGGTGTCTGTTAAAATTCCGTGCCGAGTCAGAAGTAAACATCATTCTAAAAGCATCAATTTACACCATGAATGAATATATACATTTTCAACAGTATCAAAAATGCATGGCATTTTGTCTCATTATATAGTTCTGAAACAATAAAGTACCACAGTACATATAGGAAATTGGTCAAAATGATAATTTTCGCTGCTCTTGTCATGCATTATAGCATTCTATTTCACAATCAATTACACACATGTACGCATTGCATACATATCACATAATAGTCCCTCAGTGGTATGTTTCAAATCTCCTTTTTTATTTGAATTTCAATAGTACATGCTACTCTCATCCACATTAAACGACCCAGAATGGCGTCATGTCATGTTCTTCGTTCAATCAGTGACAGAAATAGGCATATTCAATCCGGCGTTTACGCCCTTTGTAATTGGATTGACAACGCTTTTTTCAGTCAACAATTCATAAAAACCTTTTTGGTCTGCTTTAAAATGGATTATTTTGACATAAAAACTACAAAGATTACATGTAAATATACCTTTAAGCCAAACTGACGTACCCAGAATATAAATAAGATAACGACGGACAATTAACATACTGGACAGAACAAACCGAGTGAACCTCAAGGGATTTTAAAAGAACCAAACATTTTTTTCGCTTCTTTTATTCAGTATATGATAAATATTGAACTACATGTTTTATCGTGATAATTCACCTTATACATTTCATTGTTGATAAGGTCGTTGTTGATCCTAAAATTTGACAGTAAATGTTAACGTTCATTCAGATATGTTAATAAAGCTAACGAAGCTGATACCTCTATCATTAGAGGATAAGAATATTTTGCGACTTCGCAATTTCAATAAATTTATCAATTTCTTTTAGATATGAATGCGCAGGTACAAGATGTTGGGTGAAAAGATGCATACATTTCTTATATTACTGAAAATTATCAATACTCACTAATGAGTTATTTCAGATTCGTAGAGGAATGTTTGAGGAAATACGTATGAAATGTTTTTCTATAGGTTGTCTTTGGAGACATAACTTCATTTGTTAGGGGAGTTTTAATGGATCGTACCTCTTAGATAAAGAGTAGCAACTAAAGCTGCCTTGTTAATACTACATATTCCATAAAGACGATCGTACAAGTTATACATGAATATATCGTTAATCTTAATATAAAATTTGGTTTGTGAATAAACCCTTAAGAAATTTGGAATAACTCACTCGATCTAAAAAAATCAAACCAGGGACACTGCACATAATTATTTGTCTACTTTGAATCACTTTGGCTTGAACTAGTATACACCATTTGAAACATTATTGCCCTGTGCACTGCATTTTGGATTTTTTTACCAGAAGGATGCTATAAGGCAGCAGAGATGGTTCACTTTTTTTCTTCTAAATATGGATTCATAATTTTCAGTCTTTATTGATGCATTTACTCAGAAATTCTTCCATCTGAGAAGTAGTCTAATTAAAACCCCTAGCGAAGCAGAAATCGCATTCGGAGGGGTCGAGTTGGGTTTTCAAAAGCATGACCTAGACATGCATCTTCATGTTGCTGAGTGAAAAAAGATACTCTCAGAATGAATTTACATGGATACGTTACAGAAACGAAGCAGAAATCTACATCAGTTTAAGGTATCATATTATTGGGTGCAGTAAAATTACTGTTGAAACATGATTCCGCTAATCATTAAAACGATGTGCTGTTGTTACTGCATATGAATAATTGCTAAGATAAAATTGCTAAAATGTTGTGTATGCTTTCAGAATGAGAAGGGATAATTGTCATATGCACTGACAGGGGGTGTCCTGTCACAGTCTAATCGATAATATAAAATACAAGTTGTGTAGCTAACATGCAAGAGCAATTTCAAAATTTCAATGAATTATGACAAGTACTCAATGAAATTCATAATTTTCCGTTGTTATGGTTTGGATTTTATTAATATGAATTACATCGTATTGTTCTTCGATCATTATATTGTTTCAGACAATCGATTTTCTTTGACTTTCATAACAATTTCGCAAAAAACTAAGATAAAACAAATAGGTATAGGAACATAAACACAAAGTCAGGATATACGAGGAAACCATTTCTACTAGTTGTCTCTTTAGCAATACTCATGACCAGTACTGAAAATATCCGAAAGACTGAAAATCCAAATAATTGAAACGGGACGATCCGAGATCTTTTCCATGTTTTATAATTACGGATCTTCAATGTTCACTATTTCCAGCTTCTGTTGTAAATTTCTGCCAGCCATGCATCAATCATGTAATCTTCCGTTGATATCTATCTATCAGCAAATAAAAGCAAAACGCAAAACCCGAAATCAGATTCCAAAAATCACAATCAAAAGGCTTACACATTTTTGAAAAATATATAACAGAACTTTCTCATGAGAAAAGAAAATAGGACAAACAGACGAAGACAGTAAGACAGCTTTATAGAAACAAAAAGGACACTTTTATCTAATGAAAAATCGCCAGAGTCCAGTATAAGTTCGGAATACATATAGATGCCAATAGCTGAGATTCAGTCTCAGAATATTTTCTTTGAGGGTTTATCTTTTCAAAATGGAGCCACCATCCGAAAACATTAATTTGTGAATTTTTTTTTATCTGAACGTTTATTTGGTTGCTTGTCTGACAATCGAATTTCTTTCTGACAGCACCGTTTACAATGAATATCGTGATTTTTTTTTTAAAGAATGACAATATCTCCAAAAAGACGAAGTTGTAGTGATCACAGCGGAACACACACGGATGGAACGAGAGAAAAACGGGGAGGGGGAGCACACAAAGCTATAACGTCAACAGATAGAGACAAACGAGAACAATCACACCAAAAGGAACAACTAACTAGGCAAAATATTATCGCATCACGGGGAACAACATGTAAATAGAAATTAAGGAGACCAATATCACTACAATGTTGTGTACGAATAAAATCAACAAGTACACAGGAAGTGTATTGCACATTCTTCGTGTCAAGGTTCAGATAAACATATTTAAAAAATTGAAACTAGGAAAATAGGCCTTCCAAAAATGTAATGAGGGCATGATGTAGAGGATTAAATCTATCGACGAGGTACAACTTTTGATGTAGATTTAACAAAAATTGTATCATTTCTTCATGTTCAACCAGCCCGCACAATATATACAATTTCAATTGGTGTCCCTCCTTTTTATGTGTTACTCCTCATGCTTCAATTGTGTTTTGCCTTGTTTATGGGTCCTTTTGGTCTAATTGTTGTCGTTGTCTCTATTTTTTGTGTTGACATGGTATGTATACAAATGTACGTGTAAATGGATGCCAAAGCTCTTGCAAGGTTGAAATAAAGCTCCTTATGTTTTAATTCAATTTATCAAAGTTAGATATTACAAGTATGTTCAAAGTCACTTAGGAACTGAGCGAGGAATATCCTTAAGGACTGTCCGTGGACTCACAGTCAATGAAAAAAGATACACTTTCTTAGTTGTAGAACTAAAGATTGAAATATACATGTTCTATGGTAATAATTTCACTGCACCACATTCTTGATATTGGTGCCGGAGCTGTAAAAAAGGAAGATTCTTACTGGTAGGTTTCAAAGTTTTCTTGCGTTTTTATTGACAGTTCAGAGATGAAATTGCTTCTAGACTATGACACTTTACATATTCAATGCTTTTTCGGTTGTTCTTACAAATTATGTACGAGCCAAATTCCAGTAGTGTCGCTGTTGCCTCAACTTCTCTGAAAGTATTAAGTGCGAATTAAGTTCTTTCTACTTTTAGATAATAATTTCTCTCTTTTGGCAACTATGAAAGAAGGGTGGGGATCTCCAACAAGACCCTGTTGCAGCACCAACAGCAAAACAGCAAAACACCCGATGCAAAAACACAAAAGACGAGCATAGTATGAGACGAAAAAGAGACATGCGACATGCAAACATCAAGCACAAAAGACTACACATAAACCGACGAGACCAATGGGCAACCGGTGCCGACTTTGGACGGTCATTTGCCACGCAAGTAACAAATGGTTATCCTGGATTACCTGCGCACAACCCTCTCACTTCTCCAATTATCCAGAGGTCTCGAAGAACGTACAATTGTGGTGTAGAACAACCTCCTCACTGTAAGATGACATCACACAAACAAGACCGCAAAACACAGAGGCCCCAGCAACACAGATGAATATGTAAAAGGATATAAAAAGAGGGCGTGCCTAATACAGTCCGTGCCGGCTGTAGCGAGCTCATGTATGTCATCACCCGAGGAGTCCGACTGACATTCAGAGAGGACAGGTGGTCGGGGCCCTGTCTTCTCTAAAGAGGTTTGGACAGGGCCCGTCATGGAGTCCCGTCGTCACAATCAGTCAGAATGCAAGTCTCAAGGATGCGCTGGTACAAGACTGTAGATTGGTCAAGTACCAAGCCTAGTGTCCGTTTGGTGACATTAGGATCATATCCACGGTATAAAAGGCGTTTAAGTAACATTGTGAGTATGAAGGGTAAATATAATGATTCTTTTGTAGTTGTTATCGCCGGACCATATTCATAAATTGTGCTCATTTAAAAATACCGTATAAGTAGAACCATTTGCTGGTACTTCCTTTCGCAGTTTTATAAAACTGTATCATATCGCGTAGACAACAATTCGCATGAAATTTACATGAAAGAATGGAGGGGACCTCCAAAAGAAGAATGAAAATTAAATAGGTTTATCCTTAGACGTTTTGTGTTTATCAGTTTGTTAAAGAAGTTGAATGTACATATTCATAAAGATAGACCCGTTTATTTTGTAAGACTTTTGCAGCTTTTTGTAATTTTCATTAATAATTGAGTTTCCTTTGCAATAATTGATATCCAAAGAGCTGAGCGCATTAATTCTGATACTATATAGAAACGTAGCCGTAAAAAGGGATTTTTTGTTTCAGTGCGAAACTTAGGTAACAGAGCTCGTCGTTATTAACCATCGTTCTTGTGACATTGTTTATAGGTATGTTCTGAGAGATTTTTTTCCTTCAATAATCGTAATAGTATACATGTAATGTATAACAAGGGATTTTAAAACGTTCTTTCAGCTAACAAGAATAACCTGAACAGAAGTCAAGATTTCTTCATGCATTAGTTGGGTTCGTTTTATATTCTTTTTATATGTCTCTATTACTTTATGCCCTATGATATCGATTGTATGTACTGAAGATGTGTAGTGTTGAAATCATGTCATATCCAATGCAGGTCATTGTGAGTAGTAGGTGGAACAAACACAAAGATTGAAATTTCCCTGTAGTATATCTGTCTATCTTGTTAATAGGAGAAGGATTTGTATTCTGTTTTTCTATAGATACAAATATAAAACTTTTTTCTTGTGTATCCATAACGTCATTATGTAAGAACATTTGTATAGATGTACATGGTGTTCCACATTATATACGTATTACCGGTATATAATTTCATAATAATATTACTCTCACCACTTACAGTACATCGATATGAAATAACATAGAGGATGGAATAAACCTCTTAAGATAGCTTTGACTTTCGAAAAGTATAATGGCGTCATGGTCAAACATATACAGAATATCAAAGGTATAATAGGGTAATAGATGAGGTAGAAAAGTTATCACAAGTAGATCATCAGAATTCAGTACAATTGAATATCTGTTGAAATTTCTGCTTGATTGAACTTCATTTTATTTTGGGAATTTTACAACCTGCATTTTATTGTGACATAATTTCCAAAAAATATGAAGGATCAAAGGTAGACAGAATAACCATCGAAATTGTGTTAGAATCATCAAAATACTTTATTTTACCATGGATATGATCTTTTTGTCGCCAGACGGAGACTTGGCTTGGGACTGAACCAATCTACTGCTTTGTACCAGCGCATTCTTAATAATTGCATTCTGATGACTATAACGACAGGACTCCATGATGGGCCCTGCCCAAACCTCTTTAGAGAAGACAGGGCCCCGACTACCTGTCCTCTCTGAATGTCAGTTGAACTCCTCGGGTGATCACATGCATGATGTACCATGTTGTACAAAGTTAATAAAACCTTGAACCTTGAATATATATATTTTCTCCACAGCTGCAACGTGTCTAAACAAATAATTAAAGAACAATTGATCGACGTCAACGAATGTCACCTTTAGTTAAGGACCCTCACATTGATCTCCAGCAAGTCTACTCACACTTACCTCGAGATTCAATTATCGTTCTGTTTTCCGCCCTGGTAAGAGTTAATAACAAAAATCAGACAAAATAACTTCAACAAACAACTAGGGACAACCAGATACACATCAAGATCCACATCGAACACACCAAATTATCCTACATAGACTGAGGAAAACCAATGAATGACGCTCAGCGACAATGTGGGTTGGCCATCAGCTATAGAATACATATAATTGTGATTATGCAGGTTATGTCCGCACAACACTCCAAGTCCCCCTTATCTGGACATATAGGCCAAAAGGAAACACAAGTTATTTGTATTACCAAAAATATACAAGACTTTATAATGATGGATGGCGAACTATACTGTAAGGCCGTAGTAAATTAGAATTTTGTTTTACGTCCGCGGGCGGGTACTTTTGAGAAAAATTGCTCAGAAAAGTATATATAAGATTTTATAATGATGGATGGCGAACTATTATTAGGCCATAGTAAATTAAAATTTTGTTTTACGTCCGCGGGAGGGTACTTTTTAGAAAAAAAAACCACTAAAAATATGCATTTTGCTGGTAAAAATATCAGTAAATGACCTTGAATACCATAAAAATGCTTATACCATAATTAATATCAGGAGATAATAGTAATTTTTCTTTAAAGTAAAATCGTGATTATCCACCTCACTTGAAGAAATATATTTTTCTTTTGTGTTTTCCGTCTTCCTTTCCCAATGTCCATTTTCCGGAAAATATTTGTGATCGTGTTAAACCTTGATTCTGATGCAATGTCGCTATAACGTCGAATTTCTTTGGTTGTTTGCTCCTAAGTTAGGCAGTAAAACGAAAACATTCTAGGCTTTGACGTTGCTAACGTCACATTTCGCCTTAAGGTCAGGGTGGCAACTTTTAATAGAAATGAGGTAGAAGAAAGATGGATAGGTTTATATGTAGAGGAACATATCCTCGAACTATTCAGACCAAAAAATCAAAATTTGTCCGTCTCGTTTTTTGGCTAAAAAGGCCAATTTTTGGCCTATTTTAACATTTTTGCCATTTTAGAGAATACCACATCATAACTTTACATACCTCTGAAATTTATCCTTATTTTTCAAGATTCTTATAGCTTGTGGATGAATTAAAGGCTATTTTGATAAATTCTGATAAAATAATCAGTTCAAAGGAGAGTATTTTCTTATAAAAACTATGCTGCTGGTTGCCATGGCAACAACTCATTATTTTTATTAATAGCTAGAAGGTCGCCAGCTACACAATTTTTTCTACATATATATTTATGGTATTGCTTTATCCTAAAGCAGTCAAATCAATATGTACCCGAATTAGAATTCGAACAAAATGGCTGTTTCTATAAATAGCACAATAATTTATGCAAAAAATCAACATTTTGACCCAAAACATATACTTTAACTTGAAGTTCGAATTTCTAATTATCTCACTTTTGAAGAGTATAATGGATAGTAAATATTCTGATGTTTGAATCTTTGGTAGCAGAACTCATGCGAAAATTACAATTTTTTTCCTATTTTCGGCGATTTTTCATTGAAAAATATGCATTTTTCCCCAAAATATCCATTCAGCAATGAAAGTTTCAAGGATTATTATTATTTCAAAAATGATGTAACAATCTGAGCTTATACCATGTATCGTTTATGTTGGTTTCAAATATTATGTGATAAAAATAGAGTTATCTCCCTGTAGTCGCAACCCTAACCTTAACTACATGTAGATACTGACGTTATGTTTGCGGACGGTAACGCGTCAGTTTACCACTGTAAAATCAACATTTACCCTCCGCAAACATACCGTCAGAAGCTAGTTAATCCCTAATTTTGAGCACAGACACCAGAAACCACATCATTTGGCAAAATGTTGAACTGTGAAGTCATATTTGATCCCACTGACTTTATGCGTTGTGACGACATAATGAAAATATCGCCAAATTTTGTAATGTCTGGTGTCTGTCCGCCGAATGACTTCTGCAAAATCAACTATTCCTTCAGATTGATCAAGTGTGTATGTGTTTTCATGCTTGGCGGGAGGGTACCTTTCAGAAAAAGTTCGAGACGTAAAACAGAATACTTAATTACTATGGCCTTATGTTCATACAAAAAGATACCACTCTTCAAACTGTATGTTTTTTATTAGACATGAGAGAAAACAAGTCTTTCCTTTCTTCTTTCCTTGTCAGTGTAATTTCTATTGTTTTCTTGTTCATAATGTAACCGAAGACAATAACTTATTCACTGACAGGTAATCATACGTTGATTTACGATCATTGACACTGGACTCATTTGTGGTAAAATATTTATTAGTGAAAGAAAGTCAAACACAAACCCCTAAACTAGGATCCAAAAATCATTAGGCATACATATTCCTGAAAAAAAAAAAACATGAAATACAACAAAGGTAGGAAGTAGATCTCCCACAGAGATAAAATTGCATAATTACTCATGAATTCATACGTACAAACTCCAAGACTGATTTGGCAAGATCTATTTAAAATAAATAAATAGATAAACTGGATCGTTAGCCTCAAATAATTTTAATGACCTTCTAATGATTGCCCACACTAAGTCAATAACACTCAGCCCCACGGTGGATACATAAAATTGAATACTTACTTCAGTATTCATACATAAAAATTGCAGGGTCAATGACTTTGTTCATTAAAATAAAAAGAAATAAAGAATTCAAAAGCTCATATAGTTTTTTTAGAATACACAAGAGAATTTACCGCAATAGGAACAAGTCCAGTAAGGAGTTTTAATTTCTTGCATCACATATTTTTATTTTGAAAACGATTTTCCATAAGGCAATTTTAGGACACTATCCTTAAATTAATCATTCTAATGACCTTCCAGCGGTTGCCTTAACTAGGTCAATATTACTCAACCACGGAGAAAACATAAAATTGGATACCTATTTCAGTATTAATACATACAAACTCCCGGAATAATTGTGCAAGGTCAATGATTTTGTTGACTTAGGTTTCCAATTCTCCGGTATATTGTCAGAGAGCTGCAGCTAGGTAATTTATCATTGAAGTAGTTCTGACCGATAAGATGAGAACAAATGTCCGTAATATACTACTAGTATCATAGAATGGTACGCTGAGCAAAAATTACATATGACATAACATGACGTGCATGTTTCCAAATAACATGACGTACATGTTTCCACATAACATGACGTGCATGTTTCCACATAACATGACGTGCATGTTTCCACAAAGCATGACGTACATGTTTCCACTAAACATGACGCACATGTTTCCACTTAACATGACGTGCATGTTTCCACATAACATGACGTGCAATTTTCCACATAACATGACGTGCATGTTTCCACATAACATGACGTACATGTTTCCACATAACATGACGTGCATGTTTCCACATAACATGACGTACATGTTTCCACATAACATGACGTGCATGTTTCCACATAACATGACGTGTATGTTTCCACATAACATGACGTGCATGTTTCCACATAACATGACGTGCATGTTTCCACATAACATGACGTACATGTTTCCACATAACATGACGTGCATGTTTCCACATAGCATGACGTGCATGTTTCCACATAACATGACGTACATATTTCCACATAACATGACGTGTAAGTTTCCACATAACATGACGTGCATGTTTCCACATAACATGACGTGCATAATTCGGATATTTAATTCTCATCTGTCATCTTCAAGTCCAAAATGATACAAAGAAGCCAAAAATGTTAATTGAGCCCCTATTTGGCACATGTAGCCAAGTCTGATCGTATCTTCAAACGCGTTCGAAAATTACAGTTCCCAAAATTTCTCGAAATTTCCGAAAAGTGGGTCCTGTAGTATCACTTCTCACCCATCCTGCTACGTCTTTCGGTATTTTTGGACATAACTTTCGGTCGTTAACTTCAAAGTGGATGTCGGTCCATGCTACAAATTTATCTATTCTTAAAGAAGCTTTGTTTTGGCCCTTTATCAATGATTTGACATCATATACATTTTTGTCTTTTCTGAAACTTGCTATTTCATCGAAAAATATCATCAAAATTAAAGGAGGTTAACATCTTAGCACCAACCCTCCAATGATATTTGGAACATAGATTTTACTTGGATATGCTACTGAATCGACTCTACAGGAAATTTGGAGCCGCGCACTCTCTGTAAAGTAAATGCAGAAATTTAAATTCTGAAAATAAATCCAGAGGGCGCTAACTAGTGAAATGAATTTGGGCGGCTTATGAAAAGCATTTTGGCTGTCCAGAAGCATCACTATTCGAAACACGTGTAAATTAGGTTTGGAATTTTCTTCAAGAAGGTAAATAATTGGAACACTTCCGTATTATTAAAGGATGCAATGTATTTGAAGACGTATAACATTTATTTTGCCAAGAGTGAACTGTTCAAAAATTTGTGTAGGATCTACTCAGAAACGTTAGTAAATGAAAAGTATGGTTGATAGCCCGTGGGAGGGATAGCGACAAAGCGTATTTTGATAACATTTTAGAAGAAGTCGTAGATTACAAAATGACAATAAATGTATTTACACTTCTTTGCGGCTACTTCTAAGGTTTTTTGTAATAGCAACCAAATCTAAACCCTCGCGATAATCATATATCGGAAAGATTAAAGGAGAAATCCGTTATATATCGACTTAGATATAGCAATGTTATTTGAAGAATATAAATGTCTACATTGTCATACTAATTTGCAAGTTCGAACCCTACGTATTGGAACCTAAGCTTATTTATTAATGTGGTGAATCCATTGCAGACAATCGGTGGTCCTAACAGCTAGTGAGCCAAATTCTTTATTCACCAGATATTTTTATTGCCCATATATCTAATCTGTATAAAATAAACTTCAAATATGTAAAATTTGCGGGTGATCTCATCTAGTTCTCAATAGTAATTACATTATGGGTTAAACCTAAGAAGAATGAATCCGAAAAATAACCCAATGAGAAGCGCGGAAAGGCTGTTCTGTATTTCATGCCTACAATCTGCTACCACCGTATGTGAGTGTATCTCTACCCCCGTATGTGAGTGTATCTCTACCCCCGTATGTGAGTGTATCTCTACCACCGTATGTGAGTGTATCTCTACCCCCGTATGTGAGTGTATCTCTACCACCGTATGTGAGTGTATCTCTACCACCGTATGTGAGTGTATCACTACCCCCGTATGTGAGTGTATCTCTACCACCGTATGTGAGTGTATCTCTACCCCCGTATGTGAGTGTATCTCTTACCACCGTATGTACGTGTATCTCTACCACCGTATGTGAGTGTATCTCTACCCCCGTATGTGAGTGTATCTCTACCATCGTATGTGAGTGTATCTCTACCAACGTATCTGAGTGTATCTCTACCAACGTATGTGAGTGTATCTCTACCACAGTTAGTATCTCTACCACCGTATGTGAGTGTATCTCTACCACCGTATGTGAGTGTATCTCTACCACCGTATGTGACTGTATCTCTACCACCATATGTGAGTGTATCTCTACCACCGTATGTGAGTGTATCTCTACCCCCGTATGTGAGTGTATCTCTCCCCCCGTATGTGAGTGTATCTCTACCACCGTATGTGAGTGTGTCTCTACCACCGTATGTGAGTGTATCTCTACCACCGTATGTGAGTGTGTCTCTACCACCATATGTGAGTGTGTCTCTACCACCGTATGTGAGTGTATCTCTACCACCGTATGTGACTGTATCTCTACCACCGTATGTGAAGTGTATCTCTACCACCGTATGTGAGTGTATCTCTACCACCGTATGTGAGTGTATCTCTACCACCGTATGTGAGTGTGTCTCTACCACCGTATGTGAGTGTATCTCTACCCCCGTATGTGAGTGTATCTCTACCACCGTATGTGAGTGTATCTCTACCCCCGTATGTGAGTGTATCTCTCCCCCCGTATGTGAGTGTATCTCTACCACCGTATGTGAGTGTGTCTCTACCACCGTATGTGAGTGTATCTCTACCCCCGTATGTGAGTGTATCTCTACCACCGTATGTGAGTGTATCTCTACCCCCGTATGTGAGTGTATCTCTCCCCCCGTATGTGAGTGTATCTCTACCACCGTATGTGACTGTATCTCTACCCCCGTATGTGAGTGTATCTCTCCCCCCGTATGTGAGTGTATCTCTACCACCGTATGTGAGTGTGTCTCTACCACCGTATGTGAGTGTATCTCTACCCCCGTATGTGAGTGTATCTCTACCACCGTATGTGAGTGTATCTCTACCACCGTATGTGAGTGTGTCTCTACCACCGTATGTGAGTGTATCTCTACCACCGTATGTGAGTGTGTCTCTACCACCATATGTGAGTGTGTCTCTACCACCGTATGTGAGTGTATCTCTACCACCGTATGTGACTGTATCTCTACCACCGTATGTGAGTGTGTCTCTACCACCATATGTGAGTGTATCTCTCCCCCCGTATGTGAGTGTATCTCTACCACCGTATGTGAGTGTGTCTCTACCACCGTATGTGAGTGTATCTCTACCCCCGTATGTGAGTGTATCTCTACCACCGTATGTGAGTGTGTCTCTACCACCATATGTGAGTGTGTCTCTACCAACGTATGTGAGTGTATCTGCTACAAAGCATACTTTGTCACATGATTGAAAAATCATCACGACGTTAAATGTTCCTACATCAGTGAAGAAGAGATAATAGTGTGGGTAGTAAATTATTATATTCGATTAATAAAACCGTATGTAAATGCTGTTACACTTTTTATTTCAGACGTCTAAATCATATTCCAAATTGCCTAAATAATCTTTCTACATATGAAAGGTTATCCCAAAGGATCACATGAACCGGTCAATATTAGTCGGGCATTCTTGAACAAGGAATGCTTTAAAAAGGATAAAATATTGCCTAGAGCAATTTGAGGATACCCCTGGGTATAACATACAAATGGGAAAAGCTGATAAATCAAAGAAATGCTGTGACATTTAAAAAAGAAAATATCTTTTGAGAACGAGAAATGTGATGTTTTTGCAAAAGATTATCAAGGAAAGAAATTGGATTAAATCCTATATCACATTACTTTTTAACAATATATACAAGAAAGGTTTGAGGGAATATCATCACGAAGTAATTAGGAAATTGAAACATATACTCACGGAGTTCCAGACGCCTTGATCAAGGGAGAATCATTAGGAAATAATGTCAGTGGTACATTATAAACGGTAAATGATCATCTTCCTTCATTGTTCCTAAATAAACATAGACTTGACGTAAAAATATTTGTTACATTTCTGTTATGTCGGATCAATACCATAGCGGCATTTGATAGTTAGTGATTGAAGACCCATGTTTTTCGTTCATTGATCTACACAAAAAGTCACAAGAGGATCATTTCCACCATAACTTTGCACTTTCTGGCCTGTTTAAGCCAATTTAGCTTCCCATTACCAAAGCAAACACACTCTACAGTAAGCAGTGTTGGTATATCTCATTAGAAAGAGGGTTTTGTGGAGATGCATTGATTACTTCTTTTGTTGAATTTGATTCGAAAAGTCGAACATATTCGGTAAAGAACACCAGGGAACTAATTATAGTGGATGTAACTCGTGTATTCACGCTGGCCTTTTCTGTGATTTCAATGCTAAACAAAGTTCATATAAGGGATAACATTACAGTTTTTAAATTATTAATATTTCCCAGAACGATGATGAGTAACTCAAGTCATTTAATGCATTTGGAGGAAATATGAGTCGTCCGGTGTCGGATACATTTCAATACTCGTTCTAGTGTCTTTAGAGACATTTTGGACATTTCAAACTTTTTGTCTTGCGCTAGTCATTTTGAAAGATTAGGAATGTGTAGGAATGACTCTGATTTATTTTATTTAGATTGAGGTAAACAATTAAAATACTCCTTGTATCATGCCATACTTACGAGGCGCCAAATTAGACATTTCTGATTTTGCAAACAAACTGCAATTTGTTTCGACATAAGTGAATTTTGTTCAACATGACATTCCTCAGATACGAGTTTGTTTTATACCAAAAAGATTGTCTTAAAAGAATTAAAATTTTGTGTAACATAATTAATTTTGATTACAAAAAGGAAATGTCCAATTTGTACTACGCACAATAATTTAGCCTTCCTTTCATTCTTTTGTGGTATATCTCCATCCAAGAAAAACAACAACAACGAAAGCAACAAGATTAAAAAACAAAGGCTACCAAAAAAAAAAACAAAACAAAACAAAACAAAACAAAATAAAACAAAAAAAAAAAAAAAAAAAAAAAAAAAAAAAAAAAAAAAAAAAAAAAAAAAAACAACAACAACAACACTAACACTTCGAGCCATTCCTTTTAAGATTATATATATAAATATCATTTAATTTACTACTTTTCAAAAAGAGAATTGTCGATAGGAAGAATATCATTGAGGTACCTAGAAGTACCAATGAAAGATTTCACATCATCATGTTTTCTTTGCTTTTGAAGATTTTGGAAAAAAGAATTTTCATATGTGTATAAAAATAAATATGCAACAAGAGGCGCACAATTATTACCCATTGGGATTCCTACAAATGAGATAAAGAAGATCCTGACGACAATCTCAACAACACTCACAATAGAGCACCTAATTTAGCAAGCTAGAGATGGGATCAGGTGCCCGGGAGGATTAAGCACCCCCTGTTTGGCTAGCCGCATCCGGTGTCTATGTTCACACACGAATCTGAAAATAATATTCACAAAACATGCACTGGCTGAGGTTATGTATGTATAGAAAGTGCTATGGCGACCATGTCAGGGAAAGACATTCAAAACACTTACTGTCAAACCCCTCGCCGGGAACTTTTTTTACGAGCTCCACACTGCAAAGGGCATAAGTGTGACACAGATGAGTTAAAGAAGAACCTGATGACAATCTCAACAGCACTCACAATAGATCACCAAATTGAGCATCGACGGACCCCTAGCAAGCTAGAGGTGGGACCAGGTGTCCGGGATGAGTGAACATCCCCTGTTTGGTTAGCCGCACCCGCCGTCGATGTTTACGCACGAAAATGAATGCAATATCTAAAAGCCTGCACTGTCTGAGGTTATGTTTATGTAGAAAGTGCTATGGCTACCATGTCAGGAAAAGACAATTAAAACACTTACTGTAAAACGCCTCGCGTGCTTGTAGAGATTCTCATAAAATCTTACATATATGTTGACCAAAAGGAAGGACAAGGCAATAGATAGGTGACTACATGTCCATGATTTGTATGATGTGTATTCTGTGGCGGAAAACAAAACCTTTTGATTCAGATGTACAAATATAAGATTTCCCCTCTCGATCAAAACGCCATTTCATGAGTTCTTACAAACGATAATTAATTTTGTCGTGAGCAAGCGTGATGTACATATTAATAAAGACGTATGAAGAAATCGTATAGGCTTTAAAAAATGTCAAGATTTCATTTTGTCAATCACATCCCCTGAATTTTTATTAGACCAAACCAAAAGAAGTTTACATCATTCCTGTTTAGAACAGTTTCACAATATTTTGAAATGTGTTCCTTTATAGCCGTGAGTGCTGACGTGGGAGTTTTAGACAAAATTGTAGTTAAGCAGTTGCAAGAAAATGTATCGAAATCTGTTAGGAGACTTGTGCAGCTTTGGTATGAAGTATGATGTAGGGAGATCTAATTTACCACACACCGTTAAAATGACAACAGTCAGACAAAAAGCATCAGAACAACGGCATCAATGACATAAGCAAAGCATCAGAACAACGGTAACAACGACATACATAAAGCATCAGAACAACGGTAACAATGACATACACAAAGCATAATAACAATCGTAAAATGACATAAGCAAAGCATCAGAACAACCGTAACAATGACATAAGCAAAGCATCAGAACAACCGTAACAATGACATAAGAAAAAGTTAAAGAAACAGAACAACGGTATCAATGACATAAGCAAAAGCATCAGAGCAACGGTCACCATGACATAAGCAAAAGCATCAGAGCAACGGTAACAATGATATAAGCAAAAGCATCAGAGCAACGGTAACCATGACATAAGCAAAAGCATCAGAGCAACGATATCAATGACATAAGCAAAAGCATCAGAGCAACGGTAACCATGACATAAGCAAAAGCATCAGAGCAACGGTAACAATGACATAAGCTAAGCATTAGAACAACGGTTACAATGACATACACAAAGCATCTAACAGCAAAATATACACACTAGCAAACAGGAGGACAATGATAATAAGTTACTAATGCAAAAAATCAAAATAAAATATAAAAGAGTAAACATAAGAATGAAGACAATAACGCCAAACAGCAAGAAAAAAACATTTGCATGACTCTCACCTGCACAAAATGGACAAGGAGAAAAAAAGAAAACTAAAAAGGGGGAACAACTATGCAAATCCTTAGAAAAATATCTCCACCATATTTTCTTCAATTAAACAATAAAACATCTAAAACAAAAAAAGGTATAGCTATAGCCCGTATTCAAACGCATGAAAAAAATTTTCATCAATTGATGAATTTCCATTTGAATTAAAAAAAAAAACATTTAAACCAGTTTGAATACCTTAAAAATCGATTTATTGGTATAATAGACTAAATAAAATTATGATTTAAAGCAGGCATTTTGGATGCTCTAAAAATACTTGAACCTTTCGTCGGTAGGAATTGTTACAATAATGCGGAAGGGTTCCAACTCTATACCGTCTTTATAGAAAATTTCGAACCAATTTTTGATGCCCCAGACACGTATTTCGAATATTAAATTTTCATCAGTGATGCTTCCTGCCAAAGTGCTTTTAATAAGCAGCCCAGTTTAATTTCACTTGCGCCTCTAGTGTTTTTTTTTATAGAATTTAAATTTCTGCATTAACTTTACAGAGAGTGGGCGGCTCCAAATTTCCTGTAGGTTCGATTCAGTAGCATATCCAAATAAAATCTAAGTTCAAAATAGCATTGGAGAGATGGTGCTAAGATGTTAACCTCCTTTCATTTCAATGAAAATTTTCGGTGAATTGGCAAGTTTCCGAAATTGCAAAAAAAAAAAAAATAATAATAAATAAGATATATATATATATAAATATATATATATGATGTCTCATTGATAAAGGTCCAAAACAAAGCTTCTTTCAGGTGACAGAGTTGGAAAGAAGTAATTAATACACTTGACAAACTTCAAGGCACGGGGATCGATTTTAACTGCTCCACACGACAACAAGAAATAAAATTAGTTATAACAAAAATGGGCTAAATTTTTCATGAAATATAAAATAAAAAAAATGTTTGAATTGCCATTGATATAAAGATATGAATGCTCAATTATACTGTCATGTCTAAAACTAGAGTATCTCACTCCGGAACATCATCTGATTTTCCTGAAAACGAGATATCGAGAAAAGGAAAATGTTAGTTTCAGTCACAACATAAACTTATAATGTAAAAGTATATTTAGGATTCCTTGTTTGAATATCCATCTACTTGGATAGAATTTAAATGTTTTACAATTGTTATGCAAATAAAAATGTTTTAAAGGATATCCAAGAATTATACATAAAAACCCAAATGATATATCCAAAATAAGCAATAAGACATGTAACTCCAAAAGAAGTATTGTCATTTATTTTCATGAATGTATGTTAAATACCCAAAACGTGCATGTCTGGTCCATGCTGTTAATTGATCTGCTTTGAAATGATGCTAATGAAACTGAAGACGTTAAACATTCTGATGAGATTTGTATCATCCACTTTTAAAAGTGTCTTAGATAGTTGAATTTCAATATGCTTAATTCAAATATTATTTGGTATTTACATGATGTAATAAACTATGATACTTTTAATGTCATATGGTACATGTAATAATACTATGACAAATAAATGAAATATCCTTTAAAAACAAATGTTATTATATTGATGTCTAACTTGCAAAGAATTGTGATTTTATGAAACTTTAAAAAGATTCTTGTGGTATTTGCAACTGTTTATTTAATATGATAAAGAGAAGAGTAGACAAAATATCCATTTAAAATGTTGTTATAAATCTACCTAAATTAGTATCATACTTTACTTGTAGAAATGTGTATATGGTCCACTAAATATGTTACAAAAGAAGATATACGTTCAACATAGTTTCACTTTATATTGTTTTTTTGATAATGAACATATTTTGTTATTCACCAACTCTTACTATCATAATGTGTCATTTAGTTAACAGAGGATGGTGACTTGCATGACATTTAAAACAAAAGAAATCAATTAAATTCAACATCCAGTATGAGTTCCATTAGTTCTTTTTTTAATCTTTTCTGGAGCCGAAAAGGGTAAAGACAATTGAGTATACCTTTTTCGCAAGTAAAAACTACCTAGTCACGCTTAATTCTACATTATGTCACTTCCCTGTTCCATACCTAGACTGTATTCTCTTCGATCGTTATACTGCTTTATCGTTTCATTGTTTTCTTTGCTTTTTTGCTAGATTTTTGGATTTTCGGGATGCAGCTGTTTTGTCATCAACTTTCATTGTTAATTTGATATATTCAATGTGTTTTCATTCCTTTTTTGTTAGCTTACATTTTTTGATAATCATTTTCCATTAAAAGTCGTTTGCTGAACAAGGAAGAGCAATGTATTCACTTTTGTAATGAGATAAAGAAGATCCTGATAATATCAACAACAATTACAATATGTCACCAAATTGAGCATCGACGGACCCCTAGCAAGCTAGAAGTGGGACCAAGTGCTCGGGAGGAGTAAGCATCCCTTTTTTGGCAGCCGCACCTACCGTCGATGTTTCTGCGCGAAACTGAAAACAATATCTACAAAACATGTTTGAGGTCTCATTTGATTTTGAACATCCTCGATAAATTTCCTCCCGACTGTGAGCAGCTTGAATATTTGCATCTTTGTAGCATTGTTGTTTTTATGTTTTGGCTGGGGAAAGCATCTACTATGGAATATTATTTCTCCTTAATGAAAGCATAACTTTATCCCATAACAACATAATTTATTTTTCATTACTTTTAATTCGTTCAAATTAAAAAAAAAACAGTGATGCATGTAATAACCCATCATCTCTTTGAATGAATTGTTTATTTAATGGATCAGTGAATGATAGTCAAATACAAAACCTAACAATCCAAAAATTACGATCAATCAGCACAGAAATTCTTGAAAATATAAAACAGAACAACTTTCTCACAAGAAAAAAACTGACAAACAGACGGAAATAACACAACACCATAGAAACCCAAAACACATAATCTTCCAATGAACAATCTCCAGAGTTTAGCAAAGAACGAAATTTATTGTACGTAGCGTTGTTAAATGCACGTACTGTAAAAGTTCAGATTGTATACACTGCCATCCATAAATAACTATACAAACAAGGAAATCATTCTAAATTCAATATTAGTTAAATCCTAATTTTTCCATTCTGAACATGAAAGAATCATCATAATTGGCTTCACATAATTCAAAATTATGAATTGTGATAAAGAAAATGTAAAAAAGAAACTTTTTTCCTTGCACAACTTTTTTTTTCAAAATTGTCATTTTTATTTAAAAATAATAAAAATTCAATAAATGTAAATATTTGGGTCAAGTTTGTTGCAAATGATTTCTATAAGGTTCATCTTCAGAGTCATACGGCAATGGATTCGAAACTGTTAATTTTCTAACAGCAGCATTAACAGAATTAGTGTATACTAATTTATGGATGGCAGTGTATATTTACTCGAATCTCATATGTATAATGCACGTAATAGTATCAAATTATCTAGGATTTAAAAGGAAGTTTAAGCTTATATGAATTTTAATTCGAAACAAAGGGTTTGTACTTTGAACGTTTAATTATAATGACAAATATGGATAATGACCATATCCCTATATACAGAACAAAATCGATAATTCAGAAAATCATAAACCGAAGCCATACAAAATCAGGATAAAACAGGAACCAAAGCAAACAAACAAAAACCTCCACCACATGAAAAGAAACCTCCACCACATGAAAAGAAGCGAACTCAAATGGGAGTTAGACCAGGTGCCCAGGAAGAGTCAGCATCTCCTGCTTGCCTGCAACATCCGTCGCTTCAATTCGGTAGAATTGTCATATCCGGTTACTTCCATTATGGAAGATATAAAGTATAATCTTTGGTTGGACGGTACAAATTTTCTATGACAGAATATCATCCACCAATCTGGAGGGCGGGACATCATAGTGTATGACGAGTTCCCCACATCAACCGTAGAACTTCCTCAGTAACGATGTTAGTCAGTCACAAACGTATCCCTGACCGAGAAGCCTACCCAAAAGACGCCCAGATCTCATAATAAAATTTGTGTATTTGGCACTTGGCATTTTCTTCAAGAAGGTATAAAGTTGGAACCCTTCGACATTATTAATATAAACACTTATTTTACGTTGCAGTGTGGAGCAGTTAAAATCGTTCCCCGTGACCTGATGTTAGTCAAGTGTATCAATTACTTCTTTCCAGCTCTTTCACCTGAAGAAGCTTTGTTTTGGCCTTTTATCAATGTGACATCATATATATATATATATTTGCTATTTCCGAAACCAGCAATTTTACCGATAATTATCATCGAAATCAAAGGAGTTTAACATCTTAGCACCATCCCTCCAATGCTATTTTGAACATAGATTTTATTTGGATATGCTACTGAATTGACCCTACAGGAAATTTCGAGCCGCACACTCTCTGTAATGTAAATGTACAAAATTAACTTCAAAACGTTAAAGAGGGCGCTACTGAAATTATTTTTGGTGGCTCCACTGAAAGCATCACTGATGAGAATTTAATATTCGAAACACGTGTCTGGTGCATGGAAATTGGTTTGGAATTTTCTTCAAGAAGGTATAGAGTTGGAACCCTTCGACATTATTGTACTGGCATAGCGTATCAACTGAGATATGAACACGCCACAAGAAGGCGATGAAGGGATGATGCCATTCAGAAAAGGAAAGTAAGAAAACTGCCAAAATATTATTTGTAGGTTACATTAAATGAAGGAATAAAGGTATACACTATAATTCAAAATGCAATTCCAGTTATCCTAAAGCCTGCCAAAACAATTATTTCTAGGATCCTGCTTCCAATAGAAAAGAAGAGACCACTGAAGACTACCCACCGACAAACAGTAAGAAACACTGAGAATATTCCAACAATAAAGTATACATTAATTTAAAAGTTCAGCAAATAAGCGAAAGTTTTAATACCAACTGGAGATGAGATCAGGGTCCGGCACCATAAACTAAGAATTGACCCAAGTCAATGTCTCAAATTACCACTCGTACCAAATGAGTGAAAATTTGAAATATTCAGTTCATCCATTCTATTCCATTCGGAAATAGAATTTATTTTTGGAATAATTTTAATTCATCATTGATATCATAAGGAGACAAAAGAATATTAAAATTTAGACTTAAGTCAATTCTAAGTTTATGGTACCCAGCCCAGATCGGGGAGGGTTAAGCATCTATTGTCCGTTACTTGGTGATTTTGGATGGTTCTTAACTGAAATGTACATATATCTTAACGAGATGTTAGATTGATTTATATTTTCATTGTGTCGTCCAAAATTGTCAAATACATTATGTGTAACACACAGGAAAGATGAAAACTTATTTTTGTATCAAAACACCTAATTTCCTCTATGATATATCTTATACTTTAGGATTTATGTCCATTATTTTTGTCTTTTCTCTTCTTTTGTCGTTCCTTTTTCAGATCAGTGTATCCGCTATTGCTCTTCTGCCTGTATAAGAAATAACTTTATCATAAAAAGTGGGCCGTTAATTTGAAATAACGGATTATGCTTATTTTCAACATGCATTATATAGAAAATTGGATTTACTGCCGACGTACAATTAAACTGCAACATTTTACTTACGCGTCTAGTAGATCTTCGAGTGATACACAATGAACTACTTTATTTGACTCTGGAACGGGAAAATAGATACTGCATATAGACTTAGGTATCTATCAACTTTTGTTCTAGGGTTTATATGAAAAGTATCTTATGTTATAGGGTTATGTAAATTATGGTATCTATGTACAATAGGAACTGAATGATGACTCTTCAGAAACTTGATTATAAAAGTCCATTTTCAAGTTCTCGAATACGCCCGCTCAAAACCACGACCTTACACACCAGACTACGTACATCGATTAACTTGGTATACTTTGAATTGTTAATTCATAGGAGACGTTACATTACATGTATGTATCAATTGATTCATTTTGACGTCATCATGAAAAACATCACCAAAGTATGTGATGTCCATAGTCTGGTCATCAAATGAAACATTTCAAAAATAGTCTATTCGGAGAGAGTATTGTTGTCCCTCTTTTCTCGTTGAAAATGTTTACCTTTCTTAGCTGGTAATTTACAGCATCTCGCACTAACAACAACTATTACAAATATCAGAAGAAGTCCTGCAGCAGTCCCAACTCCTATGTAGATGTAAAAAGTATATTCTGGAAAAGACAATTTCAAAATCAATTTTCAGAGACTTCCCAACTCCAACTTGTGCCTCGTTTTATAACACTTTATAACACACTACAAAGTTTCAATAGTGAAGCAGATGAATATATGATCAAGAATAATATACGAGTAAAGCTTTATTCTTCCGTCGCATATGTTTTATTGTACTTAAAAACACTCGTTGGTATTTAAGTATCAAAAGTTTAACAATATTAGGATTTGTTTAAACGTCTTCAAGTTCAATATCTTTCATTAGTATGAAAACTAAAGAAAAAAAAATGAAAACCTACCAGCTTTAGGGTTCGTGAGATTTATCGTCGTCGTGACTGTTCCAAATTGATTCTCAATATGAAAAATATATTCCCCAAAATCGTTGGCGCTTGGTCCTGATATATCAAGGGTTGAAAGAAATCCTTGAGTGTTAACAAGCTTCCTAAATACTTTCAGATGAACGGTGCTATTGGTACTTTTCATGTGATATTTTGTTCCATTTTGTAAAAGTCTGCCCTCCTTCGTCCACTTTATATTTAGTGGTTCAGGTACTGAGTAAAAGTAGACGGATATAGAGGCGAGGGTATCCTTTACAGTAAACGTCTCGTTGGTTTTCACAGGTGGCGCTAATAGACAGAGACAAAAATGAAACATAATTCTTACATTTACTTTTACATAAATATAAAGGTTTTCATTATCAATAGCCGTAAATGTGAATACATCTCACGGAAAAAGACCAAAAATAAATAAATAAATAAATAAAAATAATAAGTAAAAAATAATAAATGAAGGAAAACATAATTTTGCAATTGAACAAAACATAATTCAGTAGTGCGAAAAGAAGAAGATATTCAAATGCTCATGTATTGTATTATTTTTAATTCATGTATTTTTCTACTTCATTCCCAGTATAACGTTTTATTGTCCGTCGGGGAATGAATGCTATAAAAATATTTTGCTTCAATGTGACTTTTTCTTACCATATACATCTAAAGCAAATGCTTTTTCTACAACTTCTCCTGTGCTATCCTTTACTCTGCAGACATAATTTCCTGCGTCTTGATAGCCACAAGTCGATAACTCTAGTGTTGATTCCATCACCGTGTTGATGCCGGGTAAGGTTCTGAGAGTTACGTTTCCTCGCCTATGTTCCCATTCTTGAAAAGTTAAGTTTTCAGATGTTTTGCACTTCAGTGTATGGTGTTCATAGTGGCTACATGTTGACGTCGAAGAAATGTTTACAATCAAGGAATCTGAAAATCATTTGCATTGGAAATTGTGTGAATAATTTTAAATAGTTTCAGCTTTAAGGACAGAATGTCCGAACTGCTGGAATTATAAGCATTTTAGTGTCGTTGTCATGCCACTTGCATCATTTGAAATGTTTTTTTTATATTTGTCTTATGTGACTTGCATTTTTAAAAGTCCTTATGTCCATCCGACATTTTTAAATGAAGATGTTATTTTCGTGATGCTATGAATACAAAAGACATGATTGATCGAAATCTTAGCGGAATAGTGAGTGAAAGCAAACCAGAATCTAAAAATCATAATGGGCATACAAAACATTAACACATGATGACGTTATATTGATCACAGCAGAACACACTCGCATGAGTCGAGATAAAGGGAAAAAATGACGGAGACAAGACAACATCACATCACATCATTGAGTTATGAATAACAGCACTATGAATATGAATCACTTCCACAGAGTCCCATTTTAAAAATGAAAATTATTGTAGGAGGCACTACTGTTCATGGCTATCTACTACAAAGGAATGAATTTTATCACCTCCTCTCTGTAAGTATCAAAGCCTTTTGTCAACATATGTTCTCCAATTTTCATGAAATTTCATATATAGGTAGGGCAAAGTGTCAGAAATAGAAAAGCATAAACATATTGTTGCCAAGTGACTTGGTATTTGGTATGTATTTTATATATTGTTTCATTTTCGTGCGTGAACATCGACGGCGGGTGCGGCTAGCCAACAGGGGATGCTTACTCCACCCGGGCACCTGGTCCCACCTCTAGGTTGCTGTAGGTCCGTCGATGCTCAGTTTTGTGCTCTGTTGTGAGTGCTGTTGAGATTATCGTCAGGATCTTCCTTAACTCATTGGTTGCAATGGTTACCAGGTCATACGATACCAAAGTATGAAAATTAAATTTTGAACCCTTACTGTATCACCGACACTCACCGGAGACGAAGTTTTGTGTATGACATCCGACAAGGGGGAGAAAGGTATTACGTACACTTGTCTTGAGAAGATGGTGGTTACCATCGTAATAGATATTGCTTATTTCTTATTCAAAACGTTAAATTCTATTTTCTGTTTTTCAATTGCCTTGTGATAATACTTAGCTATTTAATCTATTGGTTTGAAATAACGTAAAATAAAAGTCAAATTAGTAGGTTACCAAGGATCTATAGCAACAATTTCCATGGGTTTGAAATATTGATAAATTTGACTTTCTGAGCTTGATTAATAAAAATATTGTAATATGTGATACTCCAAATATTTTTCATGAGGATGATGTAACACTAATGTTTGATCTTTTTCTATAGGTTACACTCTTATCCAGTGAAAGGATGTCAAAAGCATTAATTTCGAACTGATAGATGCTTGTCTTTGTAGTTATAGAAATAGTATGTCGAAATTGCTGAGAAAATTTTGGGTTACCCTTATCTTTCAAGTCATAACTTGGCCTTTAACAAAACTGTATTCTTGTAGGTATATTTTCCATTATCTATATATATTCATATATTATTTTATGAAATAATGCAAAGTGAAGAAATTCTATCTGTAATCTTTTGTGTAAGGTTGGATATAGTTTATTTTAGTAGTCGAACATACATTGAAATTAGAAGGGGGTACCGTTGTGTTTGGCAATACATGTTGTTTATATATATAATTCTTATTTACATCTTCTATATTACTTATTTAAATGAATTAAAACAAAACAATTAAACATCAGTTAATTATTACTGAACAAGTTCGATCAACTGTATTCAGAAATTCCTGTTATCTATTTTTTTTTTTGAAATTTCTAAAACGTGGGTCCTGTAGTATCATATCTCATCCAGCCTGCTATGTTTTCGGTACATTTCTTTCTTCCACCTTAATAGCTTATAATTAATAGCTATTCCCTGTAAGCATTTGCACTTTTATGAAGGACGCATGGCACGGCATGTCTCAGATTTTGATAAAATTTGTACATAAGGTTGGGTCTGACCCAAAAGTAAAAATTTGTTTAAAATTTTCTTAATATCACATCCGGTTGCCATGGAAACGGACTTTGAATATTGAAAAAATGCAATTTTGGGCGTTTTTGAAGTCACATACATAATTTATGCAGCATAGTCTCAAACAAACACTAATGAATTATCAGTACCCTATCATTGTTCTTTCAAGTTAAGTAATAATAGTGTTGGGTTTATGGTCTTATCTATATGTTTCCATAACACAGGTACCCTATTAAAATAGTATTTTTGGCATTTTTTCAAAATTCAACGATAAATGACTTACATTTTTGAGTTTTTTATGCAAATAAAACATAAGCATTTGCATTGGGACAAAGTTTCTGTTCGTTGCTATGGCAACATGACCTCATATCGCAAAAATGAAAGCAAATTTGGACAATATTTAGAGTCCTTTTTTTACTAGATCATTAAATTTGAATTCAGTGTGATGAAAATTAATTAATATATTCTAGTAGATCTTTCATTACAGGAAAGAACATTTTTAAAAAATATTCAGGAAATAGCCCGTTGCTATGGGAACGATTGTGACAAATTGCACATAGCCCCACTTTAAGTCCTTGGATACGGGCATCAAAAAATAAGTAATCTGAAATTTTTTAAATCTAAAATAAAGTTTAGACTTTGATTAATCGTATATGTAAAAAAGGTTATATAAGCCTGTTTCGTTTTTTAAGGAAACAGCTTCGAAAAACAACAAAAAATGCTTATTTTTATAATGTATGGCCAAATTACTATAGCAACCATTAATTATTTGAAACTTTTTTTATTATATTTTGATAGAGGCTTACTTGATCTTTATTGTTATTAAATTTGAACTTCCTGAGATTAATAATTACTGTTTTATGAAAATAATAAAAAATGGTTGCCATGGTAACAAATGTTCCCCATAGCTTTTTCACGGTTTTTAAAAGAGCTCTTTGTGTTGGATATTTCCCAACAATTTTTATCTGTTCATCATGATGCAAAATTTTTTCAAATGACTCTGAAGTTGCAAAATAAGTAATATTAAAGACCATAGTTACCGTTGCCAAGGTAACTTATGTACAAAGCAACAAGTGGGTTTATCTCGAATTTGCTCATTTTATAAAATAAATACTATTTCCTTATCATATACCCATCAAGAGAGAAGAAAAATTGGAAAATACAAACAGCATTTTGAAATCAATACATCAAAATTAGCTAATTATGTTGTCATGGTAACCAGCCTTTTTTACAATATCAGACACTACGAGTGAGCTTATTTAAAATTTTATGTCCTAATCTTTAGGATACATAAAAAATCTTCCATTGATGTCACATATAGATCAAATTATAAAGCTTCAGATTAGCTCAATTTTGCCAATTTTTCAACTTTAAAGGCCGTTGCCATGGTAACCAGATGACCTAGAATTAATTTTTTGTCAAATTTTCCTTTTTTCATTGTTCCCTACTAATGTGTGAAATTTCATGAAAATCAGAGACCATGCGTGCCGAAATTGGTTAAATGGTTACAGAGAATTGCTATTAAATCTTTTCATGTTTTGTCCTTTGATATTGTCACAAATAAGGTCTACATTCTGAAGTAAAAAGAGTAGTTTTTTTGGATACCGTCCATGTTACCTTGGTAACCAAGAATAATTACAATTCATAGATTGTCATCTGATTAGTTTAAACTTTACACTTCCTAAAACTTCTTCATTCACCTTTATTTAAGCTAAAAATTACAAATTGCTATATTTAGATAATGGTAGAATTGTTGCTATGGTAACTTCCTATTCTTAATTTTTCCCGTTATAAAATGATTTTACCACAAAGAATTAGGATCCAACGGTATGATTCAATCACATATGTATGTCAAAAATGTGTTAATAAGATCCTGCGAGGCTTCAAAAATGCTGAAAATTACACTTTTCAGTGTTTACAACCCGTTTCTATGGCAACCAGCATAAACCAACCAGCATAAATATAGGAATTGTTTTCGTCAATTTCAAATATTTTCGTTATTGCCTTTCAATTGCATAAATACCGTAAGGGTCCGTGACATAGCGTGCCAGGTCCCTAATAAATCACTGGTGTTTACTCTTTGCAAAGTAAATGCACAAAGTTAAACAAAAAAAAATATATACATATATAAAATAAATAAATAAAACCAGAGGGTTCTTCTAAAATAAAGTTTGGCAGTGTCTTTTTGGAAAATCACTTTGGCTGGAAGCATCACCGATGAGGATACACGTGTCTGGTGCATTAAAATTGGTAAGAAATTTTCTTCAAGAGGGTAAAAACTGGAACACTTCCGTATTATCAAAGAGATTAGGTGTTAAGGTTATAATCATATTTACCTAAAACAGTAACATTCCATGCCATAAGGATGTCAGAACTGGCATCTTTGCAGACGTAAATGCCTTTGTTTGAATACTGTATATTGTACAGTTTGATTGTAATGTTTCTGCCTGCCAGTGATACGGCGGATATCTCTGCAATTCCTTGTCCATGTAAAGTAACGGATGTCTCCCTAGACTCTACACTACATGTAAGTGATAGTGTTCTTTCCTTCCTGGTGTGAATTTTTGTAACTTTGAAATCTGAACAAAAATGTATTTGTTTTTAGAAAAGCGAGGTTATTGAAAGCCCTTTATCTGTATGATAAACTTAACTTAATGTACATATGAAGAGAGGTCGACGAAATACAATGAACAAAAATAAAAATTCATACCATTAGTGCCATTAAGAATGAAGTCTGCTTTCGTAAGACTGAAGGTGCATGTTGAATGTGGCGTATTAGGCTTAGGTAAAGACGTTGTATTCGAAACAGAAGAATAATCATGACCAAGTCTGTTATAGAGGGTATTCTCCGCCGTACTCGCTTGGAGTACTAGGTGGTCTTGACATCTAACGGAGCTCGATGGATCAGATGGTAGATGGATGTTTAATTGGAATCCTGTAGGAACGCCAATAAAGAATCATTTGAAACATAAGAAATACAGGGATTAAATGTCCTTATACACCTGATACCTCTCATTGGCGTCTATCACTATAGATTTCTTTTCTAGAAGAAAGGACGGAGTAACCATGCAGTTCATATTAATAACTTCGGATAGATTGATCATTCAGTGTATTTGCACATGATTCTCGATGCTCCGAACATAAAGAGCGATTATTTGCATGGAATAGACTGCAAATACTGACAGCTTGCCCAAAAAAGGCAAAAGGCTGTAAGATAGAAAAAAAAAGAAGATTTTATGTGTCTTTCAATGAAGAAATATATTTCAATCAAATATTCTATCAACGAGATAAACGGCAACATCTTACCCAAAACAGTTTGTCTGAAAGACAGTAATATGATGATATATGGAACAACTTCATATCCAGTCATCTTATAGAAAATAGTTCCAAAATGATAAATAGTACATGTAGTGATGAAAAGTTCCTTGTAGTATAGAGTTTATTGACATACATGTACCAATACGAGGAAGTCATACGAAAGGCGGTCTAATCTGATATTAAAAGTCTTTTCCGGAGATGCAGGGAAAATCTTGCGGAAATAAAATTAAAAAAAAAATCTGTATAAATTTTGATTGAACTTTGAAATTTAATAAGAGTATCAGTTAAAAAAATCACAGCTTTCTCATATAGAAGAAAAATATTACAAAAAAGATAGGTGACTCTAACTGATCTGTTCTAAAATTCCGAACGTTAAACGTCTTCAAATTCAATAGCATAATTTAAAAACAGATGAAGTAAGTTTTAAAAATGCACAGATGGCTAGTATTTGTTCTGACATCTTTAAACCGTCAATCGGTAGTGATCAAAGTTTTCTTCTTGTGGATTGGCCATTTGAATGTTGAAAGTTGAACCTAATTCTAAAATCACACTACCATTTTTTAATTTCTCTTGACAAGTTTTTATATTGTTCTAGAACTAAACGGTATCCTCCTTGCGTATACCTCTACCCACAGTGGCACATAATTACTACATATTTTATATCATATTTATTGCTCCTCAATCATTTCTTATAATGCATTTATACTGGATCTCGATGAACGGATATGACAAAATAAGAACAGAAGAGCTACGAGCTAGGTATAAACAAACATCAAATTAAAACTTGATCAACAGAAGATATCAATTAGCAATTAACGAAACACTACAAGAAAGGAGCTTGCTACTTCGAGATACATGTATTGCTCCACTAAGTTTTTGTCCAACGTATATTGCATGTTGACGTCAATAACGTTTAAAAGAATTAATTGGAAGGAAGAGCTATGTCACACTTTTCTTAACTAATAAAAATATTTTTCATGGTATTTAAAGTGATTATCATTAATACCATTTTGTTTTCTTAGAGCAGACAGGCAATTCTTCATTCACTGTTCCACTGTTTTTTTGTTTTTTTTTTGCAGCACATAATTATTTCTTTCGGAGACTACAATTGACTTGACTTTCTCAACCCACTGATTCACATTTTCCCTGATTATTTTTCAATGCTTGAAATCAATTGATGTGCACATTCAGAGAGTTAATTAGATTATGTGTCTTCATTACTTGGAATTTAAAGTCAATGGATTTCTTTGGTACAAACAAGTGCAAACATAATTATCTTGAGTGAATTCTAGTACTGATGCGAACAACATACATGTGATACATTGTAAGAAAAAACTAGGTGCCTCCATTCTGCCACAAGAGTGAAGCCCTGTGTATGAAAATTGGCACATACAATGCATCAGCCATATTTTTGGACATTTAATCATAAGTAGAAATAAAAATAAACGTGAATTATGTTTCAAAATGTCAAGAGTGAGCGACTTCAAGTTTTTTTGCGAAGTGTCTAAGACATGTATACTATTAGGTAAAAGTATTGAATGTACAAATGCGTATTTGAAAATTTGTCTCGTTGGTTTATGTATTGTCATTTGTATTTGATGTGTCTATGTCATTTGGTGTTCATTGCACCTTTTGCGTCTCTTCCTGTGCGTGTCAGCTCTGTGTTTTGCATTGGGTGTTTTGCTGTTGATGCTACAACCAGGTGTTGTTGGAGATTCCCTTCTTTCTTCTATTCCACCGGGAAAAAGAATCATGTATCTGGTCATTCGTCGAAATTTAGACTAAGATCTGCATACATCATATTTTACTCTTCCATAAAAACTAAAGTATCCAATGATTAAGAAGGCTACCAACTGTGTCACAACTTTATAGCTGTTTAATTAAGATTTACAAACGAAGCAAGTCTCTCTAATTGTCACGAATTGAGCGGATGTCGTGCGTCGAGAAAAGATGTTCATATTCTTTAGGAACAGACAATTTTAATTGTGTCGTGGAAAACGAAATTAACATATTGCAATATGTGGTCTATCGTAATAGTTTCATGCACATTTCAACCAATAATATATTATCCATATAATATTGCTCAAGGCCGAAAGAGAAGGAATCCAAATACGTGCAGTGAATCTATGAAGAGTGAAATTCTAAAAGTGGCCTAAAAGGTATGTCAAATAGCCAGCTACGGACAGAGCTATGTCTTAAGGGATACAAATAATCTTATTATAATAGTGTATTTAAGTCAATACGTATAAAATCGACTAAGGATATTTACACTAATAACGATACAATTATGTATGATAATTGTTCAAGTGATTTGTATGATTTAAAGTGGTATGCTATTTATGGTATTATGCTGGGAAGGAAGTGCTTAATTGCCCTGAATCGTTAATCGTGCTTATTTTATGATGATGAGAATGAATTTAAAGTCTATGTCAATTAAGCGAGAAGGGAAGAAATTGCATGTATCTTTTCGGTCAGACTCAAGAGAAACATTAATTCGTTAATTTCAATTTGGAAAATTAGTTGTAAGAAAACACTTGTGTCTTCATTATCTTCTAAACTTCGTAACTTAATTTTCCTAAACAAGACGACTCTTGGTTAAACTGTTCACTGGAAATTTGTGTTTCATTCATCAAGAGGCCCTTGGATTAGTAAGAATTACTCTAGAATCCTAGAATAGACATTCATGAATTGAATGTTCTCCATTTGGGAGTGTATTTGGGAGTGTATAGTCAGCTTCAGGCTTCAGTAAACAGTGTAACAGTTACAAAGCCTCTAACTTTGATTCAACCCGGGTGTTGTACAATGATCTTCAGATTATATGCATGAAAATATGCCGAATTAAATTTTGTTAGATATTTACTAGATCATGGACACACTTCATTTTCTAAAACACGTGTACACAAGTCTTGAAGTGATGCTCTGATAAGTGAGTCTAATTAATCAAGGGTAAAAAAAAGGCATTGTGCAAAAAGATCATAATGATTGTTAAAGTCTTATCAGAATCTCTACATGCAAAGTGCATAGAAGGAAGGGAGGATATCTCCAACAAGACCCCGTTGCAGCATCAACAGTAAAACCCCCAAATTCCCGATGCAAAAACAAATTCCAAAATTAAGCTCTTGGCTCCAGCAATCAACATTTTCTTTGATTACATCAATGCTGAACCATGCAGTCAATATTTCGAACAATGCCTACAGATGTACACGTCACATTATGTGTGATTTTACATCATTTGTTGACGTTATGAACGCTGCGTTTTCTCAACGCTTTTTCATGTAAGTAGAGGTCATGCTTTGAATTTCTATTAACTGTCGCAATGTCGAATAACGGTATGACAAGATGTCTCTCGTGTAATATTTCAACTCATCGTCTTTTATTGTACCCCTCCTCAGCCATGATGATATAAACTCACATAAACCGTATGCGACTTTATAAATTTGTACGCAGACATACTAAAATTCTGCAGGTTGACATACAAAAAAATGTACATGTAAGTATGTTAGATGTTGACAATCTATATAGTACGGAAGCCAGTTCATGCCATGTTATATTTTTTAATATCTCGTAGTTACGAGAAACAAATCTCGTAGTAACGGGAAGGAATCTCGTAGTTGCGAGAAAAATTCCCGTAGTTACTAGAAAATTATCTCGTAATTACGGGAAAAAGTTGTCGTAGATACGAGGAATAATTCTCGCAGTTACGGGAAATAATTCCCGTAGTTACGAGAAAATCATCTCGTTATTTCGGGAAAAATATCTCGTGGTTACGGGAATAAAAGTTTAAGACTTTGGGGGTAAAAACTATCTATTTTTATTTCAAAATCGCTTAAAATGGAGAAATTCAATAATTCAAATGAAATTCAATAATTTCACCATCTTTTGGACAAATTCAGACATAAAACTTTGAATATGTGTTAAATAAGGTAGACTAATATAATTTGAAAGTTAAAGTTTGATATGTGCATTTATCCTTGGGTTTTGGGGCAAAAATGAGTATTTTATCTTTAAAACTTTGTTATTTTTATGGACATATGTCAGATTTCTGCAAGATATCCCCGAGTTTGTGGGATTTGAAAGTATTTTCTGAATGTATAAAGGTTCTACTCTTGAATGAATTAGGTTTACACTTTGCCAATTCTGGTATTTCGTGGAAATTTTGGGTTAAAAATAACAAATTTTATAAAAAAATAAAATGCTGAAATCTGGAAATGCTTAATTTCATTCAATTTTTTTATAATTTTAGATACTTTGGACATGAATACGTATCAAAAGCACACTTCAAATTTGCAATTTTGCTCATGGTTTTTGGGGCAAAATCCTTGTTTTTCATACTTTTTTCATTTAAAATGTAGTAAATTCAAGAATTTCATTCTAGGAAGGCCCTTTTTGACAATTATCATGCCATTCAATTTCAATTATTTTTTCTCGTAACTACTATATTTGTTTTCGTAACTACGAGAATTTTTTCTCTTAATTATGAAATTTGTTTCTCGTAACTGCGAGATTTTTTTCTCGTAACTACGAGAATTGTTTCTCGTAAATATGAGATTCGTTTTCCGTAAATTCGAGATTTGTTTCTCATAATTACGAGATAGTAAAAAATATAATATGGCACGAGCTGACTTCCGTAGTATAGACATGAAGAGCGATAAAACATGTCACCGTTCCCGAGAACTTACGAAGCCTAAACAAGACAGTAACGAATTTAAGTTGACGAGGTGTAGAGCAAAATATAGTTACGTGCATGTATACGTAATGTGCATGCTGTAAGGTTGCACATATCAAGAAACCAGCGTTGGCCCATTACTCAATCTTTCCAACAACGTAATGATCTGAAATCTTATAAGATGGAATATATATAAAAAAGTTTATAAGAGCAATTTTATGCTGATATTTTGAGTAAATTCAAAATAACATGCGAAATGTACCTTAATGTCTATACATTGCACTAGGTACACCCAAACATTACATAAAGCAGAATAATTATTAAATATACATTAAGGAAAATGGAGTAAAAGTGCTTTCAAATTATTTATCTCTTTCTTAAATTGGTGTCCGCTGTGAGAGAGCATAGACCACGTTCATGACAGGTGGATACGTTTACTAAGCTATGAAACCTATGTTATAAAACATTTAAAGAAAATTCATTTGTAGGTGAAGTAAATCACCGCATTCTTACAATTGAACATGTTTGAAAATGTTTAGAGTTCCTCGGGTTCGACTGGTAAGATTTTTGATTTTCATATGTTGGGCATGAGATGAATTCACAAATAACTGAAATTCATATGTTCAAATTCATATGAGGAATTTTATACATATAAAAGAAGATTATGAAATGTAGAAATTTATTGCATAGAATATGTGAATGTTAAATGTCTTTAAATTTATTAGCATCATTTAAAAGCAGATTAATTAACAGCGTGGACCAGACATGCACGGTTCGGGTATTTAACTTTTGTCATTGATGAGGACCCCCTAAAAGATACAAAGAATACGTTCACAAAGAAAAACAGTGTCTAACTCTGGACAGAAATTTCTACAGACACATTCGAGATGTCTATTATCTCTAGTCTTGAATATAAAATAAAGGTTCTACCTGTTTCTTTAGATAATTTGGAATAAAAAATTATGTGACATTGAACTTTGAACTCTTAAGGAGGTTTTCATTTCGTAGTGTTATCAGTTTGTTAAATGTATGCAGATTCTAGATTCACATGAATACTGAAAGCGACGGACTTACAGACTGACAATGCTTTGCGTCAATCTAGAGACGGGCATATAACTCAGCACAACAACCAAGACGATATTTAAAGAAAGAGAGGAGGGGATCTCCAACAGCACTCGGTTGCAGCACCAACAGCAAACCCCCCAAACATCCACTGAAAAAAAAAAACCACAAAGCAGACACGCACAGAACGAGACGGAAGTGGTACAATGAACGCCAAATCACAAAGGAACATCAAACGCAAATGACTACACATAAACCAAGGAGATCATGGGCAATCGGTGCCGATTTAGGACGGCCATCTGCCACGTCAGTAGCAGACGGTGTGGTTATCCTGGATTACGTGCGCAAAACTCTCCCACTTTTCCGAGTACCCAGAGGTATCGAAGAACGTACAATTGTGGTGTAAAACAACCTCCTCACTATTACATGACAACACACAAACAAGACCGCAAAACGCAGGGGGCCCAAGCAACTCAGATGAATATGTAAATAGATATAAAAAGAGGGCTTACGTAATAGTCCGTTCTCTGTCGGCTGTAGCGAGCTCATGTATGTTATCACCCGAGGAGTCCGACTGACATACAGAGAGGACAGGTGGTTGGGGCCCTATCTTCTCTCGGAAAGGACAGGGCCCGTCGTGGAGTCTCGTCGTAACGTCGCTGGTAGAGGACTGCAGAATGGTCGAGTACCAAGCCTAATGTCTGTCTGGTGACAGTAGGATCATATCCACGGTATAAAAGGCGTTTGATGATTCTGACGCATTTTCGATGGATATGCTGTCTACCTTTGATCCTTCTTATTTTGGTTATTATGTAACCTTAAATGCAGGTTGTGAAATAGTTACTCTGTTGCTTGTAGGGGTCCGAATTTTGAAAGAAGTTCACCATAATTTTTGTAGAATTTCCAGAAAGTCTTTACTAGTTTGTGAAAGCAAAAACCTTAACGTAAAAGTTTCTTCGTAATTTGTAAATTTCTACAATGAAAATCCAAAACATAGTACATGCTCTAGCTGGAGCGAAGACAAGTTTTTCATGTAAATTACGTAATTTGGATTTGAAATATCTTTCAGATATCCAAAATGAGGTTTTTTTCCCAGTCATCCTTCCGATTTACACCACGGTTTGGTATAGTTATGGTATTTCGCGACATTTAATATAATTTATCTTGGATAGGATTCTATACTTAGAATAACACATTACGTTTGTCGATGATAGAAAATTCTGAAGTTTCTGAAATCGAGATCCAGCATTTTCGAAATGCTTTAGAATAAAGAAACTATCTACAGCACGATCACCCTGCAGTGACCTCATCGAATCACAAAGATAGAGATATCAAATAGACTGAAAATAAAACACATGCATATACACCATAGAATCATGGATGATAATCCATAAAGGGGGATGCTCAGTCAACTTTTACTGACTGTGACGACGGAACTCCATGACGGGACCTTTCTAATCCTCGTTAAAGAAGACAAGGTTTCGACTACTGTCCTCTCTGAATGTCGGTTGGACTCCTCGGGTAATTACATATATGAGCTCCAGGTTGTCTTTCGTATGCACTTTTTGTGTCACCTGCGAAGCATAGCGACACTTAGGGATCACTTTGTCCGTTGTCCGTCTGTCTGTCCGTCACACTTGGGTGTCACACCCCATAACTTTTGATTGGTAAGTGATAGGGCTTTGATATTTCACATGTGTATTCCTTGTGACAAGACCTTTCTACACATACCATAACCTCGTGACCTTGACCTAGATATTTGACCTACTTTTAAAAAAATCTCCTTTCTACACACACCATAGAAAGGGTATGCTTCGGACCTTGCGATTTCTGTAATGTTGTGTGGTCATCTTACAGTATGGGGTTATTTAGGAAAAATACATTGTGACAATATGGAAATCTTGTTTAAGAGTTTTTGAAAGAAAAATGCCTGTTAAATGTAAGGTACCTGTTTAGATGACAAATAAGGACATATATATTAAAGAAATTTATATCACAATTTCATCCCGGTGCACTCTGAGCGTAGTCGTCAACCTTCCTTTTTGTATCGGCAGAAAAGAATCATATAACTTTGACAGATTTTAGATGTATTTGCTAAACATTCTGATATACCTCTACTACTCCAACAGCAGAACCTGGAAATATTTAAAAGGACAAGAATGAAATAAAAAAGGAAGAACAACGCTACTGTTGGCAAAATTTACCATATTATTTTCTGTACAAAACAAAGAAATATACAAGTTAAGGACAATCCTTTAAAATCAAGGAGAATAAAATATTTCAGTAACATCGAATAAACACAGGTACGCATGTATATCGTCATCATTTGAAGGAAACGAACTCCAACTCTGCTGTGAACTAAATCACCTACAAACAAATGAATGACAAATATGGATAATGACCATATCCCTGTATACAGCACAACATCGATAATTCAGAAAATCAGAAACCGAAGGCATATAAAATCAGGATAAAACAGGAACCAAAGCAAACAAAAACCTCCACCATATGAAAAGAAGCGAACTACCAATATGGGAATGAGACCAGGTGCCCAGGAAGAGTAAGCATCTCCTGTTTGCATGCAACATCCGTCGCTTCAATTCGGTAGAACTGTCACATCCGGTTACTTCAATTTCGAAGACATAGAGTACAATCTTTGGTTGGACGGTTCAAATGGTCTATGACAGAATATTATCCACCATTCTGGAGAATGGGACAATATAGTGTATGACGAGTTCCCCATATCGACTGTAGAACTTCCTCAGTGACGATGTTAGTCGGTCACAAACATCCCTGACTGAAAAGCTTATCTGAAAGACGCCTAGCTCTCAGACCAAAATCATAATATTTGGTACTTGCTCTGGCATGCGATGAAGGGATGCTGCTACTCAGAAAAGGAAATTTTGTAATGCTGAAATTGAAGTCGTAACGTTTGTCATAGAGTGAGGTGTTCATGTGACCATCAGTGTCGTAGGACAACATTATATCCAAATAGGATGCTGAATTATTTGTCTCTGTAGTTTCTTTGACTTCAAGCTTCGAAGGATAGATACTGCTGAGGAAATCCGCGAATTTTGGATTATTGATTGACAACAAATCGTCTATGTATCTGTAAGTGAAGTTGAAGTCAGAAGCTAAGTATCTTTTCCCTTCAGAGACCAAAGATTGAATGAATTCAGCTTCATACGAGAAAAGGAAAATGTCGGCAAGAGTGGGGCACAATTGGTTTCCATTGAAATCCGACAATTTTTTTTGAAGACCTTTCCTCCAAGCACTACAAAAATGTTGTCGATCAGAAAGGTGAACATCTAAATAATATCTGTTTCAGTGTACTTATTTTCAGAATCGGACTTTTCTTTTACAAAGTAGGTTTGTCATAGTTAACAACAATAAATTTGTATTTGCGATTGCTGTTCTTGCTTGTATACGCATTACTTATAATTTTTACGAGTCTTTCTTTCAATTTAGAATGTGGGATTGTAGTGTAAAGTGTCGAAAAGTCAAAGGCTTTGATCGAAAGGACTCTACTAAAATGATTGGATTTCAGATAATCTAAAAGTTCCTTCGAATTCTTTAAAATCCACATCTGGTTTAATCTTGGACAAGACAAATGATTTTAATGAAAAAAGTCTATGTGCATTACTTCAAGTTAAACGTGAAAGAAAAACAACTTTGCTAGAATCATTAATCCTGTGTACCAAATGATCTTGTGAATGTTGCCTTTTCCACTAATATAGCTTTCATTTTGTATTTAGCAATGAAAATCTTTTTACCGACTTGTTTTATTGTTTGTTCAAGGATAAATTGCATTGGAATGGACGAATTGTGACCATAAAGCAGCACGTTCATCGTAATTCAACTCACGGTATTGACATGGAAGATAGAAATAATACGCCTATGTGGTAGAACATTTACGAGGAAAGAAAACGACAAATGCTCATAAAATCAAAAAGAAGATTTACTTTCATAAACATCTGCAGAGTCGAGTTATCCTATTTTAAATGGAACAAGTACCTCGAGATGCACAAAAACAAAAACGTTCCTCTTGGTTGATTGAAGTTGATTATCATCACGTTTTTCACCAAAAAAATAAACTCTGATTTAACCAACAGATTTATATGTTTTGTGATCATAGAGAGATGTAATTAAACACTCCAGAAAGTGAAGTAAATATCAAAAATAAAGAATACAATAAAAAAGAAAATAAATGAAATGAAATACTAGGGAAAAAATGAAATCCGAATAAAGGAAGGTAGACATTTGTTGCATGCAATCAGGAGACGCTGACTCTCTCCGGGCACCTGGTCTCACTTCGGAGTGCTATTAATTCTGAGGTTCGCAAAAGTTCCTATGTAAAATCTAATGATTTTGCCATGCCTTCTCGACATTGAGACTGAATAACTGATAGGTACTTCTTTAATGTTTATTTATTGGCTTATATATACATTTTGTATAATGGGGATACAGAATGGAGCATTCAGAAAATAGCTTAATATGCTTAAATCCAAGGTCGAGACCAACAGAAATATCTCACCATAAGGAATATATAGATAAAGTATGACAGCAATATCACTTACCATTCAGATGTTATGGTCCAAATTAATGTTGTTGTGACTGCCGGGCGGACGGACGGATAGACAGACGGACAGATAGACGAACATGTCAATTATTTGATGTCCCCGCAATACATACAAGGTCGCGAGAATGGGGGACAAAGAAAATATGATTGCCAATGTACTTTGAAATTGAAATACAGATGGAAAACCTACATGGAAATCTGACTTGTTTTGAAGGAATTTCAGCTAATGTTGCCGATGCATACGTATAGTGCATGCATACTAATTATAAACCTCGCAATTGTCATCATATATACGACATGTTTGTACATGTATGTCCCCATGGTTTGGCTGCAGCAATAGCATCCCAATTACTTATTTTTTGTATTTAGTTTTTTTTATTTCAAAACAATTTGTGAAGCTTAGTATCTGATGATCAATCAAAAATTCTCATGTCACTCATAAAAGTCAAATACAATTTAGAAAACATGAGCATATATAAGTCCAGACACACACAGAGTAGAACATTGACATCTCATTAGGGTATACATGTTCAACGTCCTCCAGTTCTTACAAATTCTGTATAATCCTATTATTGTGGGCATAGATATTTGATTGTCGCATTCATACTAATAAAGGAGTGCAATTGGGTAATCTGTTTCAGCTGCTATGTACTTCATCATTTGCCATGAATAGTGTATACCTGGTTATTTTCGCTGGGGGAGAATTTCGCGATAAAAACATGAAGTCGTCACGCTTGCGGGAAATATTCTCGATATAAACGTATCTTCCATTGTAAGAATACAGCAGGGTTATTTTCGCGTTGGGGTGGAGGGGTTCGTGAAATACACTGATTTGCGAAATATTATAAAGTTACCCCCATGCGAAAATTTTCACCTTTACAGTATACTAGTAGCAGATGGTCTGTTTCCTTCTTATATGCTGCCCTTCATGTTTCAGTGGTGTATTTGCTTGTTTGTTGATCGTATCTCTTGTGATTGTCCGTGTGATCGGTTGTTTGTTGGTCGTATCTCTTGTGATTGTCCATGTGATCGGTTGTTTGTTGGTCTTATCTCTTGTGATTGTCCATGTGATCGGTTGTTTGTTGGTCGTATCTATGTGATTGTCCATGTGATCGGTTGTTTGTTGGTCGTATGTCTGTGATTGTCCATGTGATCGGTTGTTTGTTGGTCGTATCACTGTGATTGTCCATGTGATCGGTTGTTTGTTGGTCGTATCTCTGTGATTGTCCATGTGATCGGTTGTTTGTTGGTCGTATCTCTTGTGTTTGTCCATGTGATCGATTGTTTGTTGGCCGAATCTCTGATTGTCCATGTTATCGGTTGTTTGTTGGTCGTATCTCTGTGATTGTCGGTGTGATCGGTTGTTTGTTGGTGGTATCTCTGTGATTGTCTATGTGATCGGTTGTTTGTTGGTCCTATCTCTGTGATTGTCTATGTGATCGGTTGTTTGTTGGTCATATCTCTGTGATTGTCCATTTGATCGGTTGTTTGTTGGCCGTATCTCTGATTGTCCATGTGATCGGTTGTTTGTTGGTCGTATCTCTGTGATTGTCTATGTGATCGGTTGTTTGTTGGTCGTATCTCTGTGATTGTCCATGTGATCGGTTGTTTGTTGGTCGTATCTCTGTGCTTGTCTATGTGATCGGTTGTTTGTTGGTCGTATCTCTGTGATTGTCCATGTGATCGGTTGTTTGTTGGCCGTATCTCTGATTGTCCATGTAATCGGTTATTTGTTGGTCGTATCTCTGTGATTGTCCATATGATCGGTTGTTTGTTGGTCGTATCTCTCTGTTTGTCCATGGGATCGGTTGTTTGTTGGTCGTATGTCTGTGATTGTCCGTGTGATAGGTTGTTTGTTGATCGTATCTCTGATTGTACATGTGATCGGTTGTTTGTTGGTCGTATCTGTGTGATTCTCCATGTGATCGGTTGTTTGTTGGTCGTATCTCTTGTGATTGTCCGTGTGATCGGTTGTTTGTTGGTCGTATCTGTGATTGTCCGTGTGATCGGTTGTTTGTTGGTCGTATCTGTGATTGTCCTTGTGATCGGTTGTTTGTTAGTCGTATCTGTGTGATTATCCATGTGATCGGTTGTTTGTTGGTCGTATCTCTTGTGATTGTCCGTGTGATCGGTTGTTTGTTGGTCGTATGTCTGTGATTGTCCGTGTGATCGGTTGTTTGTTGGTCAAATCTGTGATTGTCCATGTGATCGGTTGTTTGTTGGTCGTATCTCTGTGATTGTCTATGTGATCAGTTGTTTGTTGGTCGTATCTCTGTGCTTGTCTATGTGATCGGTTGTTTGTTGGTCGTATCTCTGTGATTGTCCATGTGATCGGTTGTTTGTTGGCCGTATCTCTGATTGTCCATGTGATCGGTTGTTTGTTGGTCGTATCTCTGTGATTGTCCATATGATCGGTTGTTTGTTGGTCGTATCTCTCTGATTGTCAATGTGATCGTTTGTTTGTTGGTCGTATGTCTGTGATTGTCCGTGTGATAGGTTGTTTGTTGATCGTATCTCTGATTGTAAATGTGATCGGTTGTTTGTTGGTCGTATCTGTGTGATTATCCATGTGATCGGTTGTTTGTTGGTCGTATCTCTTGTGATTGTCCGTGTGATCGGTTGTTTGTTCGTCGTATGTCTGTGATTGTCCGTGTGATCGGTTGTTTGTTGGTCGTATCTGTGATTGTCCTTGTGATCGGTTGTTTGTTGATCGTATCTCAGATTGTCCATGTGATCGGTTGTTTGTAGGCCGTATCTCTGTGATTGTCCATGTGATCGGTTGTTTGTTGGTCGTATCTCTGTGATTGTCATTGTAATCGGTTGTTTGTTGGTCGTATCTCTGTGATTGTCCATGTGATTGGTTGTTTATTGGTCGTTTCTCTGTGATTGTACATGTGATTAGTTGTTTGTTGGTCGTATCTCTGTGATTGTCCATGTCATCGGTTGTTTGTTGGTCGTATCTCTGTGATTGTTCATGTGATCGGTTGTTTGTTGGTAGTATCCCTGTGATTGTCCATATGATCGGTTGTTTGTTGGTCGTATGTCTGTGATTGTCCATGTGATCGGTTGTTTGTTGGTCGTATCTCTGTGATTGTCCATATGATCGGTTGTTTGTTGGTCGTATCTGTGTGATTGTCCATGTGATCGGTTGTTTGTTGATCGTATCTCTGTGATTGTCCATGTGATCGGTTGTTTGTTGGTGGTATCTCTGTGATTGTCCATGTGATCGGTTGTTTGTTGGTGGTATCCCTGTGATTGTCCAAATGATCGGTTGTTTGTTGGTCGTATGTCTGTGATTGTCCATGTGATCGGTTGTTTGTTGGTCGTATCTCTGTGATTGTCTATGTGATCGGTTGTTTGTTGGTCGTATCTCTGTGATTGTCCATGTGATCGGTTGTTTGTTGGTCGTATCTCTGTGATTGTCCATGTCATCGGTTGTTTGTTGGTCGTATCTCTGTGATTGTCCATGTCATCGGTTGTTTGTTGGTCGTATCTCTGTGATTGTCCATATGATCGGTTGTTTGTTGGTCGTATCTCTGTGATTGTCCATGTGATCGGTTGTTTGTTGGTCGTATCTCTGTGATTGTCCATGTGATCGGTTGTTTGTTGGTCGTATCTCTGTGATTGTCCATATGATCGGTTGTTTGTTGGTCGTATCCCTGTGATTGTCCATGTGATCGGTTGTTTATTGGACGTATCTCTGTGATTGTCCATGTGATCGGTTGTTTGTTGGTCGTATCTCTGTGATTGTCCATATGATCGGTTGTTTGTTGGTCGTATCTCTGTGATTGTCCATGTGATCGGTTGTTTGTTGGTCGTATCTCTGTGATTGTCCATATGATCGGTTGTTTGTTGGTCGTATCTCTGTGATTGTCCATGTGATCGGTTGTTTATTGGTCGTATCTCTGTGATTGTCCGTGTGATCGGTTGTTTGTTGGTCATATCTCTGTGATTGTCTATGTGATCGGTTGTTTGTTGGTGGTATCTCTGTGATCGTCCATATGATCGGTTGTTTGTTGGTCGTATCTCTGTGATTGTCCATGTGATCGGTTGTTTGTTGGTCGTATCTCTGTGATTGTTCATGTGATCGGTTGTTTGTTGGTCGTATGTCTGTGATTATCCATGTGATCGGCTGTTTGTTGGTCGTATCTTTGTGATTGTCCATGTGATCGGTTGTTTGTTGGCCGTATCTCTGAAATTGCCATTGTGATCGGTTGTTTTTTGGTTGTATGTCTGTGATTGTCCTTGTGATCGGTTGTTTGTTGGTGATATCTCTGTGATTGTCCATGTGATTGGTTGTTTGTTGGTCGTATCTCTGTGATTGTCTATATGATCGGTTGTTTGTTGGTCGTATCTCTGTGATTGTCCATGTGATCGGTTATTTATTGGCCGTATCTGTGTAATTGCCCTTGTGATCGGTTGTTTGTTGATCGTATCTCTGTGATTGTCCGTATGATCAGTTGTTTGTTGGCCGTATCTCTGTAATTGCCCTTGTGATCGGTTGTTTGTTGGCCGTATCTCTGTGATTGTCCATGTGATCGGTTGTTTGTTGGTCGTATCTCTGTGATTGTCCATGTGATCGGTTGTTTGTTGGTCGTATCTCTGTGATTGTCCATATGATCGGTTGTTTGGTGGTCGTATCTCTGTAATTTACCTTGTGATCGGTTGTTTGTTGGTCGTATCTGTGTGATTATCCATGTGATCGATTGTTTGTTGGCCGTATCTCTGTAATTGTCCGTGTAATCGGTTGTTTGTTGGTCGTATCTCTGTGATTGTCCAAGTGATTGGTTGTTTGTTGGTCGTATCTCTGTGATTGTCCATATAATCGGTTGTTTGTTGGTCGTATCTCTGTGATTGTCCATGTGATAGGTTGTTTGTTGGCAATTTGATGCGGTATTCATGCATGCGTATTCCGTTGTTGTCGGGTTGTAAACATTGTATAAGAAGAACCAAAGTTGAATACTTCATTACTTTTATACAAAGTATATTACTTTGGGTATTACATAACCTGCATTTTATGGTGATATGATAAACAAAAGTAGAAGGAATAAAAGCAGACAGCATAACCATCGCAAATGCGTCAGAATCGTCAAACGCCTTTTTTATCGTGGATGTGACCCTAATGTCACCAGACGGACACTAGGCTTGGTACTTGACCAATCTACAGTCTTGTACCAGCGCATTCTTAATTTGCACTCTCACTTATTGTGACGATGGGACTTCATGATTGGCCCTGCCCAAACCTCTGTAGTGAAGACAAGGCCCCGACCACTGTCCTCTCCTCGGGTGATAACATTCATGAGCTCGCTACAGAAGGCAGAGCACGTTTAGCTATCTTGTTTGTGTAGTCATCTAACTTCAAAGAGGTTATTTTACAGAAAATTGTGCGTTTTTCCAGACCTTTTGGTGACCGGAAAAGTGGGAGGGTTATTTGCAAGTAATCCGGATAACCACACCATTCGCTACTTTGGGTAGCAAATGGCTGTCGTAATTCGGCACCGGTTACCCATTGGTCTTTTTGGTTTATGTGTAGTCTTTTGTATTTTGTCCGGTTGGAGATCCCATACCTTCCTTCTCCTGTACAAAAAGGTATTGTGATGCTGATATAATTTGGCGTCACCTTTCGTGTGGGGTTTCACCGTGTGTGGCGTTTGAGAGTGAATCTTAGTGTAATCTGCTGATAGGATATCACATGTATTATTATGATTATTATAGAAGGGAGGAGATCTCAAACCAGACCCTGTTACAGCACCAACAGCAAAAAACCCGATGCGAAAACATAATGACGAACATACAAAGAGACGAAAAAGAGATATACGACATATAAACACCAGACTACACATAAACCAACGAGACCAATGGGCAACCGGTGCCGACTTTGGACAACCATTTGCTACGCACTTAGCAAATGGTGTGGTTATCTACAAACAAGACCAAAAAAAAAAAAATAACAGGGGCCCAAGCAACACGTATGGATATGTAAATGGATATAAAAACAGAGCGTACGTAATACAGTCCGTGCTCTGTAGATATCTTTCTTAGGATTGTCCTTTCAAGTCTTGTATCGAATGATTTACTTTTCTCCTATCATCTTTAACATAATTTCTGATTTGATACAGAGAAGAAAAAAATGCTACAATTCAAGATGTCACTAGCATCTTAAAATGATGCCACTCTGCGTGCTAATATTGTCGAGAAATCTTAGCTAAACCAGGAAACTTATCTTTTGATATATGTAAATTAATGTTCATGATCTTTAATGTAATTCCTCATTTGGTCTTGTCATTTCTGTCTTGGTTGGCCAAGTATGATCTTCAAATAGACAGTTCAGTTTATTAAGATCTTACTCCAACAGGCACAACTTCTCGTGTCCTCTTCATTCTTTCTTTATCTACTTGCATATGATTTCTCTTGTAAATTTAAGATGTTATCATCTTCATCATCTTGTTTGTCATGTCATGTTACAGTAAAGTGCTGCTTGAGATCCCCTCCTCTCTCTCAGACCTTTGTGTACTTGTTCGGTGAGTCTATTTCTGTGTTAATCCAGATAACACGCAATATACTTACCGCATAGAAATCTCCATCTATGAACACATTTTGAAATTAAGTGAGCAGATCAGAATTTGAACTATGCAACTATTTTATTTTTTTCTTTCAAGCACCCGTTAAACTTATTTCCTATTTGCTTTCGTAGAGAATATGTCTTTGTAGACATGAAGACATGAAATTTAGAATTTAATAGTGAGAAGTGAGGAGAGTTAATGGTCATAATAAATAAAGGATATATACATGTACTTTCCGATCGCACAGTAACTTACTTCGGTTAACGACAACAAAAAGACGAAATTCAAACTAAGTATGCTTGTCACTGACAAATATTATAATTCTTCATACAGACACTTTAATTTAAAAAAACATTCCATGTTATAGATAAAAACAATAAAGAATATATAAATTCTACAAATTTGTGAAGACGGAGATTTCACGGGCGTACATTTATACGCAAAAACGTTCACATTTTTTTCGCAAAAAAAAAGAAGGGAGAAGAGATAAATAGCCCCTGCCATTTCCCCAAAAATGTATGGTCTACATAAAGGATGTAATAGATAATAAAAGTGATATCATTGATATAGCCCAAAAACACTCAGTAATGATCTTATTAATTTTTTTGATTTTCTCAGCCGTAGAAATTCGCGCTAACAATGTCCGCACATGTAACCTGATCTCATTAAAGTTACAGAAATTTCTAACTTGCTTATTCTGAAACGTATATAATGACAACCCCCCATCCCCCCTCCATAAGCTGGAAGCTGGCGAAGCGTCACCACCTACTGTGAGAAAAGCCGTCGTCTACTTTCTATTGTAAAGGCAATAAAATTGTCAAAATCAAGAATTTTCTTTTTCTATGTATCTTCCTTCAGAGTATCCACCTTAGTAACTTTAAAGTTTAATATGAATTATGGCAAAGCCATTGTGAGGACGCAGATGAAATATAATTTCAATGAATTAATACCCAATTTTCACCATACATCATTGAATATTTTTTTACTAAGTTAATAAGAATAAAATATGTCATACAATACGTGTTCTTGTTTTTTTTCCAGCATCATTTTACCGTCTTTATCAGTCTTACATTAGTTTTTTTCTTTAAATCCAGAATCATCTACAGGAGAGGGGATATTATAGACAATTTCTAAATCGACAGCATGCACGTAACCCGTAAATGCAGGGAAACAATTCTCAATGTCACAAAACAATCAGTTAAAACATGAAATCGCAATGCTTAATTTTGAAACATAAATGACAGATAAGAAAAGATCAAGTGATGTCATCTTAATCCATACATTTTAATTCCTTGGACCTTGACGAAAACCAAGGAAAAGAGAACTCGGGCAAGAAAACTGTGGGCACAAACCATTAAAATTAAAAAAAGAAAAAAGAATTTTACTGTTTTCTGAAGTATTTATATATTGTAAGATTAACATGTATCTTGATTATTCAATGAATTCAATTAAACTTTTAAATGTTTACTTTTTAAATTCCATTGGGTGATGAAATGTCAGTCATCGTATCAGGAATATGTATCCCCCCTTGCACCCACCCACCCCTCTCCCCTTTTACTTTCACCGGAAAAATTAGCATTCAAAATGTAGAAGAGAGAGAAAACTTCCTTTTCGGCGCCGTCTATAGTGTTATCAGCAATATATCGTTTTATGGGATGATCTGGAAAAGGGGGTTAAAACTTACAAATTAAGTACAGTATAACATTAGTATTACAGGATTTTCCCTTCTAAATAATGTAAATGATTTTCCAATGTAATACACATGTATCTGAAGACAAAATTCTTGCTCATTCCTTTACTTTAAAAGAGGATGAAAGGGAGGGGAAGGGGCGGGAGGAAGGAGAGAGGGGGAGAGGGAGGGAGGGAGGGAGGGGGAGAGGGAGGGAGGGAGGGGGAAGAAGGAAGGGTGTGGGAGGGGAGATAAGGGGACGGAGAGAGCGGGTACCCCATGTCTGCTCCCCACCCCCATAAAAGGCACTTGGATGAATGGGAGGGTGAGGAAGGAGGCAGCTGGAGGGAGGCAGAAGGGAGGGAGGCAGAAGGTAGCGAGGGAGAGGTTAGGAGGTGGGGGAAGGGAGCGGGACAGGGGAGAGAAGGAGAGAAGTTAGTAGAAAACTACCCCCTGTCCGCCCACCCCCCACCCCCCCGGCCCCCTTTGAATTCAATCAAACCCCCCCCCCCTTTCTAAAAAAAATCTGAAGCCTCCACCCCTCTACCTTGGATCCGCTTTTGATTTACCTCCAAGGAAAAAAATACCCAGCCTTATTTGTGACAGTTAAAAAAAATACTTCATGCTTTGAACAGAGCGCAAGCTGTGTTTACCTATTTGTACTAAATACTGTAAATGATGACGTAAGTTGTGACGCGTTGTAAACAGAACCAAAGGCAGCAGACATTTAGAAGTTTGTGTTTGCATTTACACTGCATAGATTTCCTGTATATTCTACATGTAGATCTTATATACGTGGAGAGAAACCACATTATTCGATCTACAGGTATCAAAATATCAGCTGCAAATCATCCTCGAAAGCAGAATGAAGTTCGGTAAGTCGCTGATCGCGCTGATATTTTTTTGTTTGTTTTTTTCTCCCAGCATTATGAGTTTATCCATGGATTTTTCTGAGGGAGCTGTCGATGAGAGAAAGTCCGCGAAACAAAGTTGTATGCTGACGTCGCGTCGCATGCTGACGTCACGTTGTAATTTTCAAAGAGGATATTCGGACTAAACATGATATATGTTGGAAATGATTGTGCAATGTCAGTATTACGTTAAGCAAAGTACAAATCATACATTGGGACACTGGAGGAGTAAGCCAAACGAAGAATATTCAAGGGGGATCGAGGAATCTTGGTCATCGATGGGTTTCATTCTGTCGTCAAGTGACATTGTCAAAAAAATAAGCTTGCGCTTCACGCCGATCAAATGGGCAATGGGGAGAATGACGTCATTGACCACGGTTTTGGAACCTATAGGTATAGCATAGAATTCAATTGAAAAACACCATTTTTCCTATATATATACACGTGTTACCTTGATGAGGACTACGTCCGCGCCTGCGGCGCGGACTGCGTCCTCTATTAAGATCCCTGCCCCTTCCCCCACAAAAAGTGCATGTGTCAAATGTGTATATATGTAACCGCTTTCCAAAAGAATCTAGAATTCAAAGATGCATGATTTGACGCGACGTCATTTGAGAGCGAAGATACAGTTTCATTGCGATTCAGATGCTTCTGATATCTCTCTTTTTCCGATTTATTCAACACTGAAATCCAAATATATTCTTTAAGAAAACATTATATATGACTATCAACTTTATCCTCTGAATTAATTTGACTTCAACAAAAAGAGAACAGTTATACTTTTAGTGTAGAGTTTTAGGTTAAAATCTGTTGTAAATTATCATTTTACGTCATGACGTCATGTTGAAAGAATTTAAAGCACATTTTGACGTTTCACAATGCCAACTTCACAGGGTCATGAAACGCTTACCTTTTGTCAGATTTTCATAAAGCTTACATTTTTAGAAACTAGAAATGTTGTATTATATATACGTAAATTTTCTTCAAAAACGGCAAGAGGGCCGATTTTGATGGTTAGTGGCCCTTCTCCTTTCTTGTAATGAATATTGTCAACTATGTATTGTAGAGGCTAGAGAATAGACACACTAGACATTTCATGGCGCCATTACATATAAATCCTTTCTCTTGAGCAGTGAAATCGAAATTCCTTCGATCATCTTGAATATTTGTTCATAATTGTCTGATTAATCTAATGGTGTATTCTTGTACCTCTGAACAAGTTTTATAATATACACATGTATATTAAAAATCCTGCAATTTGTCAACCATTGCCAAATGAAGTACACTCCATTCATGTCAAAATCACTTTCATGCATTACTATAAATTGAGTAGGTGGAGAATATAGGCAAAATTGATAACGTAATTATTATTGATGGGTCACTATCAATCTCCAAGATCATTTGCTTCATGCATTGTCCCATTATGCCTACTTTTCATGTAAGATAAATGAGTATCGTAGATGTAGCCAAGTAACATGGTTTGATAAATATATTTAACCAATCTAATTCCTTTCCAAAAGAAAGACTTCAGACTAGAATGCTAATTTTACAATGATTTTCTGAAAATATTCTGACTAGGGCCTGTTGCGACTTGCGACCTATGGTAGCTTTAAATTGGGAATATATTGTATCTTTGTTTGGACTTCTCTGAAGTGGTAAAATCTACGAAAATTTAGAGACAAGCACTATAGCTAACCAGCGGACTTACCTCTCCTAACGACTGATCAAGCCTTATTTTCCTTTTATTGGATCAACTTTCATCCATATTTTTTTTATCACACCATGATTGCTTTTCATTGTTGTTTTATTTTATGTTGTCCTGTACGCTTCTTGGTTACATGGTATTCTGGTAGCTGATTTGGAATGGGTTTTACTTTCACATATCATTTTTACTTTGATAAAGAGTGCGACATACGTGAGTCCGAGCTTAGTCTTAATTGATACACTATAAGCATGGTGTCTCATCGCATTCAAATTTTGCAGATTCAAGTGGTGGTAGAAGAAATTTTAAATATAATTTAAATATAATTAAATATAAATTTTCGATATTCGAAAGTTTCCGTTTATGGTAGGAGTTTTCAAAAGCCTTCGTATTGACATTAAGAATAACGTTTCATTACTCTTCTCCTAAAATGGTTGGTTAAAGGGACAGATGCAAAGTCTACGATGATAATTCCAAAGTCATCGACAGCTTTATCCAAGTAACCAGCAAAAATGTAAATCAGAGTGAAATCAAATTTATACCGAATATAGGATCAGATGAATAAAAATATAAAAAGACAGAATTAACCAAATGGTATGGACATAATTCAGTCATTTAGATACACTCCTCAGTGCCCGTATTGTTAGTATTCGAATTGAATTTAAACATAGGGCATAACATTTTCTGTGAAATACATATCATTTAATTTCCATTGTTATTATTAAGAAACGAAGATTCTGATTGGCCGAGAAAATGTGTTGATACCTGCATCAACCTAAACCAAAAGTACGCGCTTAGCAACGTCGTTGGCTACACAATTTCAAAGCTGCAAATAAACGTTGAATTAAGGAATAAATGAAATGATAAGTAATCAATGTAATATTTTTTGGTTGATCGAGGTATCAACACCAAAAATTGAGGGAAAACTTATGCATCATGCGCTACGCGCACGATGCATTTTTCCCTCAATTTTTGGTGTTGATACCTCGATCAACAAAAAAAAAAAATATTTTAATGATTCCTTAAGTGTGTGGTTCTTAAGTGTTTAGATGACGTCTTTGGTGTTTGGTCTTCCCCTATTCGTTTGGTGTCCCTTGTTGTTGTTGTCTACTCTGTTTCTGTATTCGTTTGGTGTCCCTTGTTGTCGTTGTCTACTCTCTGTTTGGTCTTCCCTATTCGTTTGGTGTCCGTTGTTGTCGTTGTCTACTCTGAATTTTCCCTATACGTTTGGTGTCCCTTGTTGTCGTTGTCACTCTGTGTTTCCCTATACGTTTGGTGTCCCTTGTTGTCTACTCTGTGTTTGACTTTCCCTATACGTTTGGTGTCCCTTGTTGTCGTTGTCACTCTGTGTTTCCCTATACGTTAGGTGTCTCTTGTTGTCGTTGTCTACTCTGTGTTTCCCTATACGTTTGTTGTCCCTTGTTGTCGTTGTCTATTCTGTGTTTCCATATACGTTTGGTGTCCCTTGTTGTCGTTGTCTACTCTGTGTTTTGACTTTCCCTATTCGTTTGTTGTCCTTTGTTATCGTTGTCTACTCTGTGTTGTCACATTTTGGTGTAACTGTGTTTTGATATGTGTGCTAACGAGGAATGTTGGTGATCTCCTCTTGTCTTCCATTTCTTTCCTATTTTCTCCAATATACATAATAAGCCGAGTTTTTTTTCCGTCATTGTTTACTCACAAAAAGAACCACAGATCACATGCTCTCAATAATTCAAATTTTTCGTATTATCGTAACATAATTAGAGATGAAAGATACCACCATGACCACCAAAAGCTCTCGCTCAGCTTCATATTTAGCTCTCAATATATTTTTTGCTTCATAGAAAAACTTTAGCTTCTGGTTTTTACCTTCTTTGTAGAATGTTTTAAAAAGTTGATTGTATTATTTGAATCTCCATAGAAGCTTTTGTTAAATAGAAATTCATTGTAGGTGTCGCTGTTAAAAGTTTGGGTGACGCCGCACACATGTAAACATCCCTCCTGATGAGTCGCAAAATTTGTATTCAATTTAAAAATATTTAAACAAACAACATGTTTAATTTGATTGTATTATTTTTTGTGGAAATATTTTACTAATATTTCGTATTAAATAGCAGATTCCACATGAATGATGAAATGATTATGTTTGGCAATCTTTGGGATCGATGGAATAGTATTATTTTTTCGTTTAAAGTGTACATCTAATTTCCTCATCGAATTTATTCAGGGTGGTACTGCTGATAACCGTTTATGTTAACTTTCTTGTTCTAGGTAAACATATTCATATATCTTACATTATTCATGTCATATTTGAATACGTTTTTAAAACTGTATACAAATACACTGTACCGCTTTTAAAGCGCCATCTACAATGCATTTCGTACTTTCATGACGTTGTCCTTCGGTATTTTCTCCGTCTGTTTGTCGTATTTTGTTATCTCATGAAAAAGCTCTGTTTTTAATTTTATCAAGAATTTGTATGCCTTTTGACTGTGACTTTTTTAATCTGATTTCGGGTTTTGTGTTTGACTTTCATTCACTTTAACTCTTGTATATACCCGTAAGCTGAATGTGGGTATACAGTATTATATAGAGTATTGGTTTGGTTGTTACCACCGTGCAAACGATGTGCAATGACTGTGAATCAATGTCACAGAAATTACCAAAACTTATTTTTTTCTCATATTTTTGTATGCTTTTCTAAAATTAATGGGCTGAATCCGCCTGACCAGACTTAGATCCAAAGTTTACACGCTATTGTAACGTGTTTTTTTATTTTTTAGATCAATTCAAGATGCTTCAATAAAACCATACATATTATATGGTACAAGATTAATTTCCTTTGTTTCTCTCGATGGAAACTGAAATGAATCTGAAGGAAAAGAAACAGGAAGAGTATCGACATGATACTTTAATAAAGCACGTTGTTCTTATTAATTAACATCAAAATTCCGTATTGGCTGATCTGTAACTGGTGTGACGCCATGTCCTTGATGTATTTGAAGTGAGAGTGCTCTGACGTCGGGGCTTGATACGGTGTTTATCAATACAACATCCACACATTATACACTTAAAGCACTGCCGGAAGTTCTGAGAAAATATTGAATACAAAACTGGATTAGCAGCCGAATTTACATTGGCTATTATCATAACAAACACTTGAAATGAAAAATTTTGATGGAACGTGGAGGGTGATATGGTATTACATATAAGCAAAATTTGATGAGGTGAATAACTCAGAAAGTAAACTATGACGCTTAGCATCAGCATCTTAACAACGCCTCTCCTGGCCTGCAATGCTTCCGAAAATCGCTCCAAGGATGATCCGTTCACGAGTCTGACAGTTATGCGCCTATGTAGGCGATCCGTTCCCACAAAAAGATGTTTTGTGATGAATGCGTATAAAACCATCTGAATGAGTAGCGGAAGGAAGTAAAATAACACAGATTCCACAAATTTGAAGATTTTAAAGTACAGAAGGTGGTTGTCTGGAAATATAATCATACAATACACAACTGGAATTTGTGGATGCCCTTGCATGACATCGTTGAATATAAGCGTTGGTAAACCGGCGATGAATGCACACGGCCATATGCAGCCAAGGACAACCACTATCCGACGTTTGTTACAAACAATATGTGCCTTTATTGGATGGATAATGGCAATGTATCTGAAAGTAGATGTACAATTCATATTTAATATTGTAAAATAGGAAATCTTACTAGTCTTTTGAAATAGACTAATGACATCTGCTAGTGGGGTTTTTATTTACCTACGAATGTACATACATGACCAATGTATACAACATTTGTCCAGCAATTATGAAGAAAGTTTTAGGATTAAATAATTAAAAGTAGAAAATCATAGAAAAGGATGAGAACCCTCTCAAAGACTCTTAATCATTGGCGCGTCCGCTGACGAAAGGTCCAACATTGCTGGTAGAAATTATAAATGCGTTGTACTAGACTTGCCTGTTTCGTGTTGAACATGTTGCTCTAATTACAGTTTACTGGGGTGTACGTAGCGTTCGTTCTGATGGTTTTAAAGTTATTGAATACATTTAAATCTAGTTTCTAGAACTATTTGTCTCTATATTTTAATATCCACTAGAAATCTTTAATTTGTTTTTCTATATTCACATTCATGATATTCCCAGTGCTCAACCATCCATTTTCTGTATACGTTTTATAACAAAACTATTTCGAAGACAATAAATTTACAAATTAGAATTATGAAAGAAAGTAGCAATGAAAGGCTATAGAATTCGGTTTTCAGAATGTTAACAATTAATTCAAATAACCTTTAGTTATTGAACGATGTCTAAATAACGCATTTCCGACCCCTCTCCGTTTAGATCTGACCCTTTTACGACGCATAAGCATTCAATATGGATTATTGTAAATGATACCACTCTGTAAAGTATGGAAATAAAAGCTGATAATATGAGATCTAGTTTCAAACTTTTTGTACATGTACGAGACATTCGAGAATTCCGTATAAATTATGAAGCTATTTTAAAGAATAATGAAGGAAACATGTCTTACAGGACAAGAGGAGTTACTAATATTTTTTTTTCTATTTTGTTATGCATTGATATTTCTTTTTGTAAAATGCTTTTATATAGATAAGTTCCTTTTCATGCACCAAACAAAAATTTTATATTGCTTTGCTAATTTTATCTTTTCTAAGAAAATACGTAGGCTTTTGATTCGATCGTATGACATCTTCGTTTTTCTGTTGACAATTCTCGAATACCTTATCATGGATTAGGTTTTTGTCTCTGCGCAGTGGAGCGTGAAAACATTGTGTATCTCATTATTTGCTTAAAGCTACAAACCATGATGTAGAATTATTTTGGCGTTTATCAGAGATGAACCAACATTGTTTTATCCTCTAAAAGTACATTAATCACAACCATTCAATACTTGGAATTGCCAAGATAGTCCCAGTCTAAATACTTTGGACTTGAACGTCTATAGATTAACTATTAATTGATCGGAACCATTTTGTCGATCGAAATGTATTAAGGAAACGACTAATTTGGCTCCTCTTCACATATATGTACTCGATGGGAAGCCACCAAAAGCCTTACTGACGATCCTAAAATACTGTTAAACAGTCGATGGTATCTTTAATCCGTATGATTGAATATAAAAAAAATATCGTTTTAGTACACAAAAACTGATAAACCGTTGGGTAAGCTACTGTATCAACACGTTGTGCCGACAAAAGGACATGTGAACCAAAATAAAATGATAGGATTTTTCAAATAACTTGATGCATTCTCAATCATTTAATCTTTTTCAGTTTATCCTAATACATTCTTTTATGTAAACGTTCACTTTGCAATGAAAAAAAAGCAAATGACTATTCAAAGAAAGCACCAAATGCAATTTGCCCTTCCTCCTTATATGTGTATTTTTTATGTTTCCAAGCTGTCTTTGCTTGCCTTGTTTGCTTGTTGGTACCATCGGTATGGGTTTTCTCGATTGTGTCTGTCTGTATGTTTGTGTAGTCGTGTTGTAAGTTGTCTGTTGTTACTTGGTCATCTTGTTGCTAGTGTGTGATTGTTCTCGATTGTGTCTGTCTGTATGTTTGTGTAGTCGTGTTGTAAATTGTCTCTTGTTGCTTGGACATCTTGTTGCTAGTGTGTGATTGTTCTCGATCGTCTCTGTCTGTATGTTTGTGTAGTCGTGTTGTAAGTTGTCTGTTGTTGCTTGGTCATCTTGTTGCTAGTGTGTGATTATTGTCTCTGTCTGTATGTTTGTGTAGTCGTGTTGTAAGTTGTCTGTTGTTCCTTGGTCATCTTGTTGCTAGTGTGTGATTGTTCTCGATTGTCTTTGTCTGTATGTTTGTGTAGTCGTGTTGTAAGTTGCCTGTTGTTCCTTGGTCATCTTATTGCTAGTGTGTGATTATTCTCGATTGTCTCTGTCTGTATGTTTGTGTAGTCGTGTTGTAAGTTGTCTGTTGTTGCTTGGTCATCTTGTTGCTAGTGTGTGATTGTTCTCGATTGTCTCTGTCTGTATGTTTGTGTAGTCGTGTTGTAAGTTGTCTGTTGTTGCTTGGTCATCTTAATGCTAGTGCGTGATTATTCTCGATTGTCTCTGTCTGTATGTTCGTGTAGTCGTGTTGTAAGTTGTCTGTTGTTACTTGGTTATCTTTTTGCTAGTGTGTGATTATTCTCGATTGTCTCTGTCTGTATGTTCGTGTAGTCGTGTTGTAAGTTGTCTGTTGTTACTTGGTCATCTTGTTGCTAGTGTGTGATTGTCTCTGTCTGTATGTTCGTGTAGTCGTGTTGTAAGTTGTCTGTTGTTACTTGGTCCTCTTGTTGCTAGAATGTGATTATTGTCTCTGTCTGTTTGTTTGTGTAGTCGTGTTGTAAGTTGTCTGTTGTTCCTTGGTCATCTTATTGCTAGTGTGTGATTATTCTCGATTGTCTTTGTCTGTATGTTTGTGTAGTCGTGTTGTAGTTGTCTGTTGTTCCTTGGTCATCTTATTGCTAGTGTGTGATTATTCTCGATTGTCTCGGTCTGTATGTTTGTGTAGTCGTGTTGTAAGTTGTCTGTTGTTGCTTGGTCATCTTGTTGTTAGTTTATGATTGTTCTCGATTGTCTCGGTCTATATGTTGGTGAAGTCGTGTTGTAAGTTGTCTGTTGTTGATTGGTCATCTTGTTGCTAGTGTGTGATTGTCTCGGTCTGTATGTTGGTGAAGTCGTGTTGTAAGTTGTCTGTTGTTACTTGGTTTTCTTGTTGCTAGTGCGTGATTGTTCTCGATTGTCTCTGTCTGTATGTTTGTGTAGTCGTGTTGTAAGTTGTCTGTTGTTGCTTGGTCATCTTGTTGCTAGTGTGTGATTGTTCTCGATTGTCTCTGTCTGTATGTTTGTGTAGTCGTGTTGTAAGTTGTCTGTTGTTACTTGGTTATCTTTTTGCTAGTGTGTGATTATTCTCGATTGTCTCTGTCTGTATGTTGTGTAGTCGTGTTGTAAGTTGTCTGTTGTTGCTTGGTCATCTTGTTGCTAGTGTGTTATTATTGTCTCTGTCTGTATGTTTGTGTAGTCGTGTTGTAAGTTGTCTGTTGTTGCTTAGTCATCTTGTTACTTGTGTGTGATTATTCTCGATTGTCTCTTTCTGTATGTTTGTGTAGTCGTGTTGTAAGTTGTCTGTTGTTGCTTGGTCATCTTGTTGTTAGTGTGTGATTGTTCTCGATTGTCTCTGTCTGTATGTTTGTGTAGTCGTGTTGTAAGTTGTCTGTTGTTGCTTGGTCATCTTGTTGCTAGTGCGTGATTATTCTCGATTGTCTCTGTCTGTATGTTTGTGTAGTCGTGTTGTAAGTTGTCACTTTGTCATCTTGTTGCTAGAATGTGATTAGTGTCTCTGTCTGTATGTTTGTGTAGTCGTGTTGTAAGTTGTCTGTTGTTCCTTGGTCATCTTATTGCTAGTGTGCGATTGTTCTCGATTGTCTTTGTCTGTATGTTTGTGTAGTCGTGTTGTAGTTGTCTGTTGTTCCTTGGTCATCTTATTGCTAGTGTGTGATTATTCTCGATTGTCTCGGTCTGTATGTTTGTGTAGTCGTGTTGTAAGTTGTCTGTTGTTGCTTGGTCATCTTGTTGTTAGTGTATGATTGTTCTCGATTGTCTCGGTCTGTATGTTGGTGAAGTCGTGTTGTAAGTTGTCTGTTGTTACTTGGTCATCTTATTGCTAGTGTGCGATTGTTCTCGATTGTCTCTGTCTGTATGTTTGTGTAGTCGTGTTGTAAGTTGTCTGTTGTTGATGCGTCATCTTGTTGCTAGTGTGTGATTGTCTCGGTCTGTATGTTGGTGTAGTTGTGTTGTAAGTTGTCTGTTGTTGATGCGTCATCTTGTTGCTAGTGTGTTATTATTGTCTCTGTCTGTATGTTTGTGTAGTCGTGTTGTAAGTTGTCTGTTGTTCCTTAGTCATCTTGTTGCTTGTGTGTGATTATTCTCGATTGTCTCTGTCTGTATTTTTGTGTAGTCGTGTTGTAAGTTGTCTGTTGTTGCTTGGTCATCTTGTTGCTAGTGTGTGATTATTCTCGATTGTCTCTGTCTGTATGTTTGTGTAGTCGTGTTGTAAGTTGTCACTTGGTCATCTTGTTGCTAGAATGTGATTATTGTCTCTGTCTGTATGTTTGTGTAGTCGTGTTGTAAGTTGTCTGTTGTTACTTGGTCATCTTTTTGCTAGTGTGTGATTATTCTCGATTGTCTCTGTCTGTATGTTTGTGTAGTCGTGTTGTAAGTTGTCTGTTGTTACTTGGTTATCTTTTTGCTAGTGTGTGATTATTCTCGATTTTCTCTGTCTGTATGTTGGTGTAGTCGTGTTGTAAATTGTCTGTTGTTGCTAGGACATCTTGTTGCTAGTGTGTGATTGTCCTCGATTGTCTCTGTCTGCATGTTTGTGTAATCGTGTTGTAAGTTGTCTGTTGTTGCTTGATCATCTTGTTGCTAGTGTGTGATTGTTCTCGATTGTCTCTGTCTGTGTGTTGGTGTAGTCGTGTTGTTAGTTGTCTGTTGTTACTTGGTTATCTTTTTGCTAGTGTGTGATTGTTCTCGATTGTCTCTGTCTGTATGTTTGTGTAGTCGTGTTGTAAATTGTCTGTTGTTGCTTGGTCATCTTGTTGCTAGTGTGTGATTGTTCTCGTTTTTCTCTGTCTGTATGTTTGTGTAGTCGTGTTGTAAGTTGTCTGTTGTTACTTGGTTATCTTTTTGCTAGTGTGTGATTATTCTCGATTGTCTCTGTCTGTATGTTGGTGCAGTCGTGTTGTAAATTGTCTGTTGTTGCTAGGACATATTGTTGCTAGTGTGTGATTGTCCTCGATTGTCTCTGTCTGCATGTTTGTGTAATCGTGTTGTAAGTTGTCTGTTGTTGCTTGGACATCTTGTTGCTAGTGTGTGCTTATTCTCGATTGTCTTTGTCTGCATGTTTATGTAATCGTGTTGTAAGTTGTCTGTTGTTGCTTGGTCATCTTGTTGCTAGTGTGTGATTATTGTCTCTGTCTGTATGTTCGGTAGTCGTGTTGTAAGTTGTCTGTTGTTCCTTAGTCATCTTGTTGCTTGTGTGTGATTATTCTCGATTGTCTCTGTCTGTATGTTTATGTAATCGTGTTGTAAGTTGTCTGTTGTTGCTTGGTCATCTTGTTGCTAGTGTGTGATTGTTCTCGAGTGTCTCTGTCTGTATGTTTGTGTAGTCGTGTTGTAAGTTGTCTGTTGTTGCTTGGTCGTCTTGTTGCTAATTTGTGATTGTTCTCAATTGTCTTCGGCTGCTTGTTGGTGTAGTCGTTTTGTGTGGTGTCTGTTGTTTGTACTTCTGATGCGAGTATTTTTGTTTGTCTCATAGCCTCAGGTGTTAAATTGTTTTCTAAGTTGTCCGTTTTAGTCTACAATCCTCGGCATGTTCTGTACCTACCTACTACAACATGGTCTTGTTTGGGATCTTTTCTCTCTTTTTCAAAAGAATTTTCTTTGAGAGATATTCAATTGTTATTTAAAGTAGATCCTCTGCTTTTGTTTTGTTTTTACTGAATTACTATTTCGCACAACGAGATAGAAGAAAAGGTTCTAGGATCATTTGCTTTTTTGACTTTAATCACAGAGGTGGTAGCATAGGAAGACCTGATTGAGATGATCTCGGGGTACATTTTACCGGGGTAATATGATTCAAGGTACATTCATTAAATATCATTGATTGCAGTTTTTCTTTTCCTAAATGTTAGTATAAACATGTAAACACCCATTCTGCTTCGTCTTTCGGTGCATTTTTGAAAATAATTCTCACAGTCTTTGGCCATTGTTTAGATTGAGGATCACTGACGAGGGATAAGTACCCGAAACGTGCATGTCTGGTCCATGCTGAAAATTTATCTGTTCTTAAAATGATGCTATAGAATTGAAGACGTTTAACATGTAAACAATATACCACATATATAAAGCATGTAGTATGTAATGCATGCATTACACACATATACGAACATTATTAGCCGAGGAGCATACAAAGCAATTTAAAAACAAAACATAAAAACTAATGAACAGATATTTAATTTTAGACAAGGTACCATTAAAAAAGTATACAGTACATGTGTTGTCGGAATGAAACATTCGTTATGTCACGTCAGCTCCTTTGATAATAGTTAGTCTGGCAATTGCGATTAAAGAACGTGTCATTTTACTGATCTAATGGACCCGATTTCTTTAACTACATCCATGATGACAGGATGCCACTCAGCATGACTTTCTTCAGATAATGTCTTCAGAGACGTTGCCAGCCGGACACAAGTGTTGTCCTGGCAGAGTATTACAAAGTATTGATAAAACCACATAACAGAAGTAAAACTCGATACTATTGTTACTATAGCAAAGTGCATGTAATATGATGTCAAATTGATGAAGGGTCAAAACAAAGATTCTTTTAGGCGACAAACCGAGAAAGAAAGTACTTTAATAAACATGAAACAAAAATTGGAGAAACCTAAATAATTCAATGGGATATTGCACTACATTTGACTCGTACACTTTCATAATAAGAATAGCGATTTAAATTTGTACCTTGAAATTTCAGTCATTGCTTAAGATGTACATGTAGCAATCCGGCATGACAGATGACCGTCCTAAGTCGGCACCGATTGTCCATTGGTATCGTTGATTTGTGTAGTCATTTTGTTTGATGTGTGCTCCCTTTGCCTTTTGTGTCTCTTTCTGTACGTGTCTGCTGTGTGCCCTGCATTGGGTGTTTTGGGGTTTTGCTGTGGAAGCTGCAACCGGGTGCTTCCTTTCTTTTACAAAGAAAAATATACAAACCCAGAGAAAACCTGCCCTAGGATGTACATCTTAAGGCAATAGGGGTATAATACTCTACTTCCGGTTGTTTTGATTACAGAAAAATAAAATACCACGAAGTTGGCCGAAGATGCACGACTTCGGCAATGTTCGGGACCAAATATTTTTATGATGAGTTAAATGAAACATTGAAAAAATAAGAAATCTGTTAAAATATGTAAGATACGGAAGAACATAACTTCTAGCTTTTCGATGATACTGTTATTAGACCTCTATTACCTTAAGCAATGATAAAATTTCAAATTAAAATCAAAATTCTTATTATGAAACGGTACGAGTCGAAATGTAGCGTAATATCCAATTGAATTATTTAGGTTTCTTTCACTTTCTCTTTCATGTGTATTAATTACCTTCTTTCCCGGTCTGTCGTCTGAAAGAAGCTTTGTATTGACCCTTTATCAATTTGATATCATATTACTTTGCTATTTCGGAAACTTGTAATTTACTCCTAAAATATTATCGAATTTAAGGGAGATAGACAACCTAGTAACATTTCTCCAATGCTCAGTTGGTCGTAGATTTTATTCAACTATACTACTGAATCGACGCTACAGGAAATTTAGAACCATGCATTCTCAAGGTTGATTTACTAAATTTTAAAAATCTAACTAAAGGCACTAAAATAAATTTGGCTTTCTGTAAATCGCTTTGGCTTGAAGTACCACTGATGAAAATTTACTATAGGAAACACGTGTCTGGTGCACTATAATTGGTTTAAATTGTTGTTCAAAACGGTAACAAAAAATTGAAATGATTCAACCTCTAATGCACTGATAGATAAGATCTAGACCCAAACGGTTACATGTACCATAGTCACCTTTGGCATTCAAATTCAATCCGTCGCATTGTTCTTACTTAGACTGCGACTTTGCAATAAAATAGTCTTCTTCGTTCTTCAATACTATGAATTGGATTTTGCTATTTCTAGCTTCACTTGTATATATATATTTCCCTGACATGGTCGCCATAGCACTTTCTATATAGACATAACCTCAGACAGTGCATGCATTTTATATACTGTGTTCTTCATCTTGCATTAACATCGACGGCGGGTGCGGCTAGCCAACAGGGGATGCTTACTCCTCCCGGGCACCTGATCCCACCTCTACCTTGCTAGGGATCCGTCGATGCTCAACATAGTGCTCTATTGTGAGTGCTGTTGAGATTATCGTCAGGATCTTCTTTAACTCATTTGTGAAAGCATGCTAGGGGTGGAAGGATAATGTGGTATATTGTTGGAAATAATTTCCCTATTATGTTACAGATTTAATATTGACAATTTAAACGTTGAATTATATTTTGATGATGATGACAAATATGGATAATGACCATATCCCTGTCTACAGTACAAAATCGATAATTCAGAAAATCAGAAACCGAAGGCATGCAAAATCAGGATAAAAACAGGAACCAAAGCAAACAAAAACAAAAACCTCCACCATATGAAAAGAAGCGAACTCCCGATATGAGAGTGAGACCAGGTGCCCAGGAAGAGTAAGCATCTCCTGCTTGCATGCAACACCAGTCGCTTCAATTCGGTAGAACTGTCACATCCGGTTACTTCCGTTTTGGAAGATATAGAGTACAATCTTTGGTTGGATGGTTCAAATGGTCTATGACAGAATATCATCCACCATTCTGGATAGTGGGACATCATAGTGTATGACGAGTTCCCCATATCGACCGTAGAACTTCCTCAGTGACGATGTTAGTCGGTCACAAACATATCCCTGACTGAGAAGCTTATCTGAAAGACGCCTAGCTCTCAGAACAAAATCCGTATATTTGGTACTTGCTCTGGCATAGCGTATCAACTGAGATATGAACACGCCATAAGCAGGCGATGAAGGGATGTTGCTACTCAGAAAAGGAAAGTTCGTAATGCTGAAATTGAAGTCGTCACGTTTGTCATAGAGTGAGGTGTTCATGTGACCATCAGTGTCGTAGGACAACATTATGTCCAAATAGGATGCTGAATTATTTGTCTCTGTAGTTTCTTTGACTTCAAGCTCCGAAGGATAGATACTGCTCAGGTAATCCGCGAATTTTGGATTATTGATGGACAACACATCGTCTATGTATCTGTAAGTGAAGTTGAAGTCAGAAGCTAAGTATCTTTTCCCTTCAGAGACCAAAGATTGAATGAATTCAGCTTCGTACGAGTAAAGGAAAATGTCGGCAAGGAGTGGGGCACAATTGGTCCCCATTGGAATTCCGACAATTTGCTGGAAGACCTTTCCTCCAAACACCACAAAAATGTTTTCGATCAGAAAGTTTAACATCTGAATAATGTCTGTTTCAGTGTACTTATTTTCAGAATCGGACTTTTCTTTTACAAAGTAGGTTTTGTCATAGTTAACAACAATAAATTTGTATTTGCGATTACCGTTCTTACTTGTAAACGCATTACTTATAATTTTTGCGAGTCTTTCTTTCAATCTAGGATGTGGAATTGTAGTGTAAAGTGTCGAAAAATCAAAGGCTTTGATCGAATGGACTCTACTAAAATGAGTGGATTTCAGATGTTCTAAAAGTTCCTTCGAATTCTTTAAAATCCACATCTGGTTGATACCACTGCGAGAATATACTGTCGAACAATATTTTTGTAGCCCAGATTTGATTTCAGATAAAACTTTGGTGAGTAAGATCGATACAGATTTGGTAGAACATTTTGAGGAACCAGCAATGAAACGTTGTTTGTACGGATTCTTATGCATTTTAGGTATGCAGTATAAGTATGGTAAATCTAAATCTAAATTGGTAGTGTCGAAGCCAAAGGAAGCAAGAGCTGATTTGTGGTTATCTATTATTTCAGAGGCAGAAAGGTTCGTTGGGGTGTAAGTGGGATTTCCAGGTGTCGAATTTAAACCCAACTCTTTAACTAGACTGTTAAAATAGTACTTTTTGCAAGTAAATGTGTAATTATTTGAGGCTTTGTCCGCTGGTGTGATGACATAATGTTCTTGGAGGTAGGTAACTTCTGTGATAACATCAGGGTCTTTAAATATAGACACGAATCTGGTGTTCACAGTTGATTTTAATCGGTTAATTCTAGATAAAAGTAACCCTCTGATTGATTTTATCCATTCGGAAAGGGTGTCGAGCTGTACATCCTCTTTCTTTGCCCAACGTCTTGCATATTCCGCACAAGAGTCCATAATAATTTTGACATTTTGGTTCCATGTAAAGGACATACTTTCTCTGTATTTGGGACCCTTTTTGAACAATTCTCTCAACTTGTCGTTCTTGACTATACTAAGGTCACCAGTAATAACGTGTCCACAAGGAGAGTAGTTGAAATCCGATGAAGAACATTCGCAGGGAAGTGGATTTAGTGAGGGATTACTTAAATCAATACACTGCAGGAATCGTTTGTAATTGTAAATTTTAGATGCAGCTGTTGGTGTGTAGCTATAGGAAATACAAGGAGTTTCTTTTCTTTTGAAATATGGTGGGATTTTTTCTGTGACGGTTTTGTGATTCAAAATTTGACCAAGATTCAAGTTATCAATTCCTTTGTTTGCAAATCTTACTTTAATGAAAGGGCGGTTTGTTTTCTCCTCTGATTTATCTGATCTAACTGCTTGAAATAAACGAAAAGTAGAAATGTCCAAGATGACTCCTTGTAGTCTGTATTCTGGGGAACGTGTATCGGTATATGCGAGATCCTTCGTATAATCGTAGATTTCGTGTAACTTCCGTAAAGGAACAGAGTATAATTTGGTACGAATATAATGCAGGCCTAGAGGCTCATTCAAAAATGGAACCAAGTCATCGAAGGAGAAACTATGTATCTCAGGCCTATTATATTTTCGAATGCCATGACTTCGAGGTCTTCTTTGTGATCTGTTGAATAAGCTAGTCACATTTACCGATTGACAACCGGGACTTGTTAAGTTTCCTATAGTGCTGATGTTATCGTTGTACCCATAGGGCGCTGCAGTGTTAAGATTTTTTATCCAGAACTCTTCTCTGTTGCGACGGAGAGGTGTGCTCAAATTGGGATTGTTTGTGGGGTGATATATTTTCTCCAGGATTCTGACTCTCATAGATAAAACAGAATGATCCGCCTGGTCAAAATGTCGGTAAAGGAGTTGACTTCCTTTATTATTTATTTTTGACCGGTGTCCTGACATTCTTTTTCGGAGCTGGCCTTTGGTTTCGCCCACATAAATCAATCCACAAAGTGAGCACTCTATTCCGTACACAACATTAGATGTCATGCAGTTAAGGTTTTCAAAACTATGCGTGTTAAATGTTTGTTTTGTGAGATTACTTGAGAATGAAGTGTCTGTTATTAGGATGTTACAAGTTTTGCAGTTCTTCATGCCACACTTAGAAATTGAGCAATCGCTTGGTGAAAATAGGTGCTCTTTTAGTATATCGACCACTTCAATCTTACAGGGCTTGATTTTAATATATCCATCTGCATGTTTATACCAAAACTCATGGTTGTTACTAACTACAAATGTTTCATCTCTAATGTTGTGTAAGCTAATTCTAGGGACACCTAAGTTACCTGTTGCGTATGTGTCCGTAGACGCAACAGGTTGGGGCCTTTTTATAGTGGGCGACGCCCCAGCCACTTTGTAGGTCTCTTGAGTTCTATCCATTTAAGCAAAAGACTGCTCGACAAGTGCCCTTGGGGACAGTTTGTCCACCAGCAGTGACACATGAACAGTGGTAAAAATGACAAATATGGATAATGACCATATCCCTGTCTACAGTACAAAATCGATAATTCAGAAAATCAGAAACCGAAGGCATGCAAAATCAGGATAAAAACAGGAACCAAAGCAAACAAAAACAAAAACCTCCACCATATGAAAAGAAGCGAACTCCCGATATGAGAGTGAGACCAGATCCTTTATATTTTGTTTTGAAACTTTAGAAGACAAACACATTTTTGTAACTACCGGCAATCATTAAACGGCTTTCTCTTTTGGTATTTACATTTTTTAGTTTTAAATTCAGAAAACAAATTCCTGTACTTAAGATTTTTTTCTATTTTTTTCCTCGATTTTCCATCCATTAAGTATCATTCTTTATTGCTCTAATATTGCTTCTAACTGTATGAGTGGTAGTCGTTATTCTATATCTGATTCTCTCATCAATCTGAGTATAGAAAGTGAAATAAAACAAGATTAGCCAGACCGTATAAATGCCTCTGTTTCAGAAAACATCAAACAGTCGAATATCATCTGCTTGATCCAACTGAATGGAATTCAAATCATATAATATCAGATTGATAGAGAAAATAATATGATATACTGCACTTTTTGACCGGTTATCGGCTGAAATCCAATGCCTAAAGTCACAACTTTCAAGAGTTATTTCCGATACTGCTGATCTTTTTTAATGATAATTAGTTTATCATCATCATAATCATTGAATTAAAAACATCTCTAGAATGTAGAAGAATATGTCTTTACTCATGGAAATGAATAATACTTGGCTAATGACTATATGACAAATATGGATAATGACCATATCCTTGTATGAAGAACAAAATCGATAACTCAGAAAATCAGAAACCGAAGGCATACAAAATCAGGATAAAACAGGAACCAAAGCAAACAAACAAAAACCTCCACCACATGAAAAGAAACGGACTCCCGATATGAGAGTGAGACCAGGTGCCCAGGAAGAGTAAGCATCTCCTGCTTGCATGCAATACCCGCCGCTTCAATTCGGTAGAACTGTCACATCCGGTAACTTCCATTTCGGAAGACATAGAGTACAATCTTTGGTTGGATGGTTCAAATGTTCCACTAAAATGTCATGTGTTGTGTTTCTGCTGATTTAAAGCAGTAGGTGATTGAGAAAGTTTGTTGAATGCAGAGTCGGAACGTTCCTTTATTGATCAGTTTGTTTCACTAATATGTTTGACAAGTTCTCAAGATCATCAGTTTTGAGTAGAAAAACATTTGTTATCTCATCCTACCGGAAGTCGACAATCAACTCCATTTATTGAAGGGAAACTTTGACTCCAGAACTCACCACCTTATTTCCGTGCTTATAAAACTTTACTTCAGGTTTATATATTTTAATTTGCAAACGGAGTTGTATTTGAAATTAGTAATGACATAATTCCATTGTTTATGCTTCTTTTATGTCAACTTTAAAACAAAGGGTTCACAGTCTGAAATGAATAGTAAAAGCATTGCAAATGTATCAAACGAAAGATTTAGCAGCCTGTGCTCATTCACATTTAATCACTCGCCATGGCTATCAGTAGTAATTGAAAATCGTATTGAGATTTCTTTCTCCCTTGATCGAAAACCATTTTAAGATCTCAAAAGAAAATACTACTGCAAAAGATGACAAAGTTTAGAGAATAACCTGGGACAATTTTGTAAATATACGGTACATTGGTCTGTTTATTTTCCTGATCATGATAAATTTCTCAAATGAATGCACTTAACACAGCCTCTACAGCTCATTAAGGACATCGGATCAGTGTTCATGGCACTTGAAAACCTGACAGTGTCATTGTTTGTGCTCTCTGTGATCAGGATGGTAGCATTGAACAGCACGATGCAACTGCAACGATTGACTTTCGAGTTTCTGGATCTGCCTCGTTGAAGCAGATTTTGTATATTTTAGTCTGAAAGTAAACCATTTCCAGGAAACTTTTCACCAGAAGGAGACTCAGCAAATTGCACACCACTGCTTGCTGATGTTTGTTTTAACTTATATATGAAGTAGAGTTTGTTCAGTCTTTGCTCTCTCACGGAAAGATACATCTAGCACTCCAGTTTAATTCTACATACAGATAAATCGACGACGTGCTTTTAATTAATAATCTATAATCTAAATTTTGCGGATTTATTTAAGCACAATCTATCTGTGTGAAGTAAATGTGAAAGAAACCAACTGCATATTTAGATCTCATGTTATCTTTTGACGAAAATGGTCACCTGAATACTTCAATATATGTTAAAAGCGACGACTTAAACTTCAAAATTACAAATTTCCCTTTTATCAGTAGTAATATTAGTTCGTCCCCTATCTATGGTGTATTCATAGTGCAATTGATACGCTATTCCAGAGTAAGCTCAAACTACAACGACTTCGTTTTGAGGGATAGGAGAATAATCGAAAAACTGCTGAACCAAGGGTACATTTATGAACGACTGACTTTGTCACCGCAAAAATATTTTTATGATACAATGAAAATATTAAACATTTTAACATCACGTTGTCCTTTTCGTTGGAAGATAGTTTAGGTAAGAACCATCCAAAACACCGAATTTGCTCTTTGTAGACGTGGCTGTCTGTAGTATTCGCTGTATTTCTATTTTGTAATCATAGCTGATTCAAAGAGTAATTATTATGTTTGGCAGGCTTTGGGAATCAATGGAATTGCATTTTTGAATTATAGTGTACATCTTTTTTCTTCATTGCTTTTTTTCAAGGTGGTGCCACTTACAATAATTCATTGCTAATTCTTCTGACAAATTCTGACACCGCGTCTTCTTATAATTCAGCGATAGAAATTAAATAAGCTTGTAGCTTCCTGTTTGGTCCCCCTTACTTAGATACTCTAACTTGTATCGTGCATTGTTTAAGGCACGGTCCATTTGATGTTCTGGGGGGGGGCTTGGGTTTTTTTTGAAAAAAATAATTTTGCTCTCAATTTTGATGAAAAAAATAAATTTGCTTATGGTGTGACAGAAAAAAATAATCTTGCTCTTACAAATAATCTGAATTTGAAGAATTACCATAAAATTTCGCTAAAATTCTCGAAAATTTTCCGGCTCGCTTCGCTCGACACAATTTTCAAATTATATAAAAATTTTTGGCTCGTTTTGCTCGCCAGAGTTTTCTATCATATCATTATTTACTAATAGCAAAGTTCATATATTTGAAGATATCAAAAGTTATACATGTTTGTGAATGAAGCATAACTTAAATATATTATCAATATTTTAATTATATATTGCTATTAATACATGTTGCAGTTATCCCATTATATATACAAATGTGCTATAGAGTCTAATTTTATGTTCCTGTAAGCTTTGAAGAAGAACTTCAGTTATTCACAAATTTACAATTCTTAGTAACATTTAAAAATTTGTCTAGGAAACCTTCCCCTCAGACCCTCTTATACATGTTATATACATAATGTACCTTATATAAAATATTGAGAATTGTTTTATAAATTTTTTTTATCTCTGTTTAAAAGTGAATTGAATACTTGCATAAAAATAAACTAATATATTTATATTTAGAGTTCTGAGTAAAAATATAAATAATTTCTAGTGATAAAACACAAACATTCTTAATATGCGCATCACTTTGTTGAAAAAATTTCCTTGCTCCAACTTTGCAAGAAAAAAATAATTTTGCCCCGGTCCGGGACGAAAAAAATAATCTTGCTCCGACAAAAAACCCAAGCCCCCCCCTGAATATCAAATGGACCATGCCTAAACTGTACAAATAAGCACGGTGCCACTTTTAACAGCGCCACCAACTAAAACACTACGTACTTGTAGTTTAACAGAAAGTGATTTGAATATTTACCCTGACATTGTCGCCATAGCACTTTCTATATAGACATAACCTCAGACAGTGCATGTATTTTATACATATTGTTTCATTTTCGTGCGTGAACATGGACGGCGGGTGCGGCTAGCCAACAGGGGATTCTTACTCCTCCCGGGCACCTGGTTCCACCTCTAGCTTGCTAGGGGTCCGTCGTTGCTCAGTTTGGTGCTCTATTGTGAGTGCTGTTGAGATTATCGTCAGGATCTTCTTTAACTCATTTTCACTGGACTCTGGCAATTGTTCATTAGATAAAGTTATCCTTCGCGTTTCTATGAAGCTGTTTTATTGTCTCTGTCTGTTTGTCATTCCTACACAATGAAATTCCCAATCATACAGACTCTGATGCTGGAGTTGTCCCAAATTTTGAAAGAAGTTCAAAATAGTTACTGTAAAATTTCCAAAATGATTATCAAGTTTATAATATCTATATCCTTGACTGATAATTTTTTGTAATTTGTTTATTATTATCATAAAAGTCCGAAACATGTGAGCAAGCGTATTTGATGAGCTTAGATATGTTAATGCCTTACGATGGCAATCTTGGAACATCACCATCAAGCCAAGGGAAATTAACTATGTTTTCTCTTTTGTCGTATATCTTTGATTTTCACACTCTTCGGTGATATTACATTGTTTAGATTCAGGATCACTGACGAGGGTTAAGTACCCGAAACGTGCATGTCTGGTCCATGCTTAAAATGCTGCAAATTTATCTGTTCTTAAATTATGCTATTGAATTTGAAGACGTTTAACATTTGTCTCCGTTATTGATTTTTATATCAAGATCCAAAAAGTGATCCCTAAGTGTTGCTATTCTTTGCAGGCGACACAAAAATTGTGTAGCTATATCATCTGTGGTTGCTTCATTCAATGTTAACACCGGTGGATAAATTTGATTTTTGTAATGGTCAAAATGTGGGTAATCAATATTCAAAATATCATCAAGATACCTAGAGGTGCCGTTGTATAAAAACAAATCTGCAACCAGAGACGCAGAATAAGTACCCATAGGAATTCCAATAACTTGCCTGATAGAGTGACATCAAATCTTACAAAAATGTTGTCTGAAAGAATGGACAAGGCCTTGCACAACTCAGATCGAGTCCATGATTTGTACGATTTGTATGCTACCAGTGGCGGATCTAGGATTTAATAAAAGAGGGGGCCAATGTTTCAGCTCGAAGAAAATTGTTCGCGGAAAAACTGACAAGCAAAAAAACAAAAACAAAAACAAAAAAAAAAGGTCGAGACGAAAAACGTGAACCTCAAGACTACTGATCTAATTAAGAAATGGGGTGGGGGAGGGGAGTTAATTCATTTACTTTAGTTTATAGGTAAACTGGCGAGCGTAGTTTCCATTTGTTTTTAAATTAAGTCATCCGTACATGTATATAAAAAACTTTATTCTATATTGGCGAGCGGAGCGAGCCGTAAAATTTTTTAATAGATGGTTACATTTTGTCATAAGAATACACGATCACATCACCACTATTCTTTATTGACCAAAAATAATTGATGTCGCTATTATTGAAATGCGGTATCACAATATTTTGATACATGATCTGTAATTGCTGTTAACGCTGTCAAATTCCTAGATAAAAATGTAGAACTACAATTGCTCGAGTTAGCAATAAATCGAAATTTGTAAGGAGATTTGTGAAGTTCTGGAAGACAGTAAATAGTTGGTACGTCTGATTTCGAAATAGAGAGTTGAAATGAAGAAGTTTCATCCTGGTGCTTAAGTAAAATGTAAGGGATAGTTTCATGGCTTTTTATATAAGTGTTGGTGGTGACAAGTTCCGAAAGTAATACTGATATTTGTCATGTAATAGCGCTTTCAAATTATTATGGTGTTGTTTGCTGCCTTGTCTGCCGGAGCAAAGACATACTTATTGTGCAAATCCTGAAGTTTAGATTTATAAAATTTAGCCGAATAAAGATGAGGATTTTTTTTTATGAAAATTGTCAATTCGGATTTCTACAATGTCTAAAATAAGGGTTTTCCAGTCATTGAGAGAGTGTGGTTCGATCAGACTATTAAGTACCATATTAACCATTATCTTTTTTCAGTACTATCAAACATTCGGGAATTTCGTAACAGTTACCGTATAAATCCCGGAAATGATTTTTGTGTGTCATGTATATAACACTGCGACCTGAAACCGTATACGTGCGGAATGATTTAGAGTCGGTGACTGGTTGCAAATTTTATACCGCGTAATCGGAAATAACAGACGATTTTAGTGTAGCTGTGTTAGGGTTTTACTACTGATTTTCCTTGGGGATAAATTTTTTTTCTGAAATGTTTATTGTACTAGTAATCTAATATTGTAAAGCGACAAAGATTTATCCATTAATGCCTTTTGTTCAGGAAGTAAAAACTTGATGAAAAAGAACTCCACTATAAAAACAGCTGAATTTTCACATTGATACATTACCTGATCTTAAGCTATTTAAAGAAATTCTACGAATGTCTAAATCCCCTAGAATTACACTTTTTCAATAATCCTCTTTTTCCTTTATAATTGAATTTCGTTTTCCTTTTTCACCAAAAATACAAATTGAATTGGTCGAAATTTATGTATCGAATTATATCGAGTTATACACGTTTCCTTGTAATACTTTGTAAAGAACATTTCTTTCGCGTAAATTAGCTAAATCCCTTTGGCGCGATAACAAACTCCTCGATTTATTTATATTTGTCAATATATTCTACAAATGTATCTTAAATGAGATTATTAACAAATTTTACATTTCGCATGAAGTTTACGTAAATCATGTTCATGATAAAATCGACTTAATTCTATAAAGAAGTGAGGTTTTTGACTGAACAAGGAGGTTGGCTATGAAAAACTCCATTTCCATAATCATGCTTTATGTTTTTGAAAAATTCGGGACATTTTTATAATAATCTAACAACATTTTAAAATGTTAATATCAAGTAAATATCAAATGTATCAAAGGTAATGTGGTTACGTTTCATCCAATGTGTTATTTATGACTAAATACACCCTCGCCTATTTTATCGAAGCTAAAGTTGCGGAGTATTGAAGCGTCGACCAAAAAGGGAATATAAATTAGCGGGAAACACTTATCCTTCGTCAAATCTTGCGCCACCTACATCTACATAAATTTCGTTTTTACGAATCATGTATACAGTGTTGTCCTTTGTTCCATATGTTATTTTTTTCTCTAGTTTCGTGCTTGTTCAGGCTGTGATAACTGCAACGCCATCATTGTGGGGCGTTGAACAATGCATATAGGATTCTGAAAAAAAGTTTTTATATTTGAAATACGCATACCGTGCAATATCGTACAAACATGGTTTTTGGTTTAAAAGGGTATGTCTTTTATCATGAAACATTTCTACAGATAAGGAATAGTTAATGTTAACAAATTCTATGAATAATAAACGAAAATGAATGAGGACCTATCGCGAAAAATGGTGAATAAATGGTTAGATATGTTATAATTAACGTGAATGTAGGCATACAATAATTACTGATAGATTCCTCATAGTTAACGCTTGTCATTAACCATATGTTTTATTCCGCATACTCTAACCATATTCCGCATTGCTATGTGTATGAATAATCACTAACGTTGGCGTATGGAGAATGACTAACGTGAATGAGCTAAAAGCTACGCTTAGAATTTTCGTTTTGTTATTTCTATCGTGAATCTTAAATTTATATTAATCCGGCTCCAAGCAAAAATATATATTTGTCAATGAATTTAAATCAATGTTTACATATAAACAACAAAGAATGAAACTGAAGAAGGAAATCATGATATTTAGAAAAAAAATTCTATTGTTTAACTCATATCACTCATTTTTAATGGACTCAGTATTTTTTTCCTTGTCTAAATTCATGGACTCCGGCACTGCATACATGTACATGTAGTTCCTAATTTTTTTTTTTTTTTTTTGCCGCTTTCCTTTAATAAGTTAGTGATTAGCTTATAAAATAATTAATGGAAAAAAATTCTGTATGGTCGGTAGCTTTTGTAGACATCAAAGACATACCGGCAGGTCATCTTAATTATGCCGCATTATTAAATGAGATATCGGCAAGGTCCGATGACATGTCAATACAAAAGATTACAGCTAGAGATAAATAACACTATCTATGGCTGCTAGATAATAAAAATGACAAAATATATTTAGTTTAAATAAAAAAAAGGGGGGGGGTCTAGATACTTTTTCCAAAGGGGGGGGGGGGGGGGGGTTAAAACTATCTGAGGGTCGAAACTTTACTTTTATAAGAAGTAAAAACGGAAAATCTCGGCACATGTGAAAATAAAAACAATTCTAGCTTAATTTGATGACAACATTCAAAGATCGATTCTTTTTATTAATTAAGGGATCAATGTCATTGATACTTCTAAACCCCGCCTTTGACCAATTCAATTTGGTCCAGGTGTCAATCATTATCTGTATCATCAACATAGTGCGATCACTCGGTTCTACATGTATATACATATACATGTAGCTTTATACGCCAATCTACAAGTGTACAGCTCTACCATGGCTATTTGATTTATCGCTATAAATATTTGCAAAGATATAGTGTATATGATTATTTTTATTTTCATTCAGGGAAATTATGTTATTGTTTTTAAATCTATTGATACAAGGGACGTATATATAAAGTATACGTCCCTGTTAATAAATGTACATTATTGTTTACAAGATCATAGATAATTAGCACATTTGTGAGATCAATGCAAAACTTCCGTAAGAAATTAACTGGAACACATGTTCGTCCCTGAAATTAATTATGAGAAAAGATTTGTGGTCCCAACTCGTCAAACATCGACTTACTTGATCAAGATCGGAAATACACATGTACGCATTTTCACAGTAAAACAAACCGGCAGAAATCAATTTTTCATTTATCGAACATGTATATTGCATGTATATTTGATTTTATAAATGTGTCTATTGAAATGCATGATGTACCTTGTAATGAAATATTTTTTTTACTTGTATTTTATTTATACATACATGCATATAGGAAGTAAATTCTCTCTCTTTCTCTCTCCAGACGCAGAAATTATCCTGCGAAAGTGAGGAGACAAAATTTCGATCAGTTGACTCTTTTGAATATAACGACATTTCCATTATAAAATGTTCGCCTGTGCATGAATTAGTTTTATTTTTGTCAATTTCATACAAGCTTGCTTGCTCTCTTTTTTCAAACAAACGTACTAATGTCTCAAATGAACAGTTCAATCAAAAGATGTAGTAAAAATGAATTCCAAAGACATCCGTAATACAAAATAAAAAAGTGTGTGCGCCTTGGTCTGGTACTTCAAAGGGTTCCGAACAATGCCTCGCATGTTGTTCATACCGCTGTTTTACCTGTACATGTAGCATAAAACTGAATTTTCTTATTATTGCAATTAGTAGCAATAAGGTAGTATTAGCAAGTGCTACGACACGATAGAGGCCACACGAGAAAACTTGAACATAAAATATTGGAATCTAAATATGTGTTTTTCAAGATGATTTTTAGGCAATGCTTGCAGTAGGTGATATATTACACAATCCTATCTTATCTTTGTTTTAGCATATCACTCGCTGCGTAAAAAATGAAAATCGAGAGATTTATCACCTCACTTTTATCTACAGGGACTGGATTGTAGTGTATAAGTTGCTCATGGTAGTAGATACACTATGGACACATTTATGGTTGGTTTATGATTTTTTTCTGTATATCTACTTGTCCGTAGGAGATGTGCCGACCTACTCATCTCATCAAAGTTCAAAACATAATAAGATAAAGCCTCCGGTCGAAGTCCTCAAAGAGCGGAAACATGTCCATCTATCATTATGGATTTAGTGTTCAAACTAACAAGATTATCTTTAACATAATTTCTCCTATGAAATATAGAAATGAACTGATAAGAGTATTCCGGTACAAAGTTTGATATCATCGTTTGTCTTGTGAAAACTTAATATCTATTCGATATCTTATAAAATATTACGAATTGTCGATATTGAAATATATGTTCTATGATAAAATTTCAGTGCACTATATGCGCATTTCAAAAAGTAATGTCTCATTAGTGATGATTGAGGCCGAAAAGGGGGAAATCCAAAATGATATAAAATTATGAAGATCATATGTCTAAACCTGACCTAAGAATTCTGCCAAAGATCGAACCTGCTTAGGACAGAGCTATGTAATCAGGAGATACACCTTAGTCAAAAAATATTTTGACGGAGTTTTTCAAAAATATTTTAAATCATAGTTCTATTGTAGTCTTTCATATAGCTTACAGTGAAAGAAATTGCCATTTATATAGATTCGGTTCTCATCAAGATTTTAATGAAAATGATCATTTTTAAATAAATTACATTTTTTCATACGGATAATCTTTTTACTAAGATACGGAACTTTTATCTTCAAAAGAAAATTAAAAGCAAAATTGACATCAATATCAATAGCTTTTATTGCAATCCATTAGTAAGGTCGAAATATTCCATGCTGGAGGTAAAGGAAAAGTATGACTTCTTTCATGAATTGTCGATCATCAACGTATTGGGCACATTGCCACATCATGTTTTAAAAAGCTTTAAGTATCAAATAACTTTTACGTAAGGGATGTGAAAACCTAATGATTTCCTAGTTTTTCCTTACGTTTGACAGTTTTACCATAATTTCAATTCATTCATTTAAGAAACGATTTCCTCGCTAAATTGGTGCGAAACAATAAAATATGCTTATTTTATCACATATCAATAAAGAATTTCTCGGAAAATTAGATACCTTCATCCTAGGATCTTTATTTAAGACAAGAAAATTAATTTCTTCTACAGCTTAATCGTACTGTTCATTCATGTGGCTATTAATTTTACATTACTTTTATTAGACCATAAAATCATCTTTTGTTCTCTTTTGTAATAAGATAATATAAATTCTCTATTATTCCCCGAGGAAATTAGAGCCAGTGGTACCGCCCACGTATTATAACTTCAGGCCGAACATTTCTGAGGTCAGCGGATTACACTTTGGTGCATCGTATCATTATAACAGTGCACCTATTCGCACAAGCTTATTGGTTTTGGAAGGATTCGATTTTTTGCATGATAGCCAAGACTCATGATACATATTTCGTTAATCTAAATTTCATTTAGCTGTGCTACTGAATCGACCCTACATAAAATTTGAAGCCGCACACTCACATCTACGAAAGCTTATTAGTGCCATTTTTGGGAAAGAAAAAAAAATTAAAAAGTCGTTCTAACAAGATAAAAAGTCGTTCAAACGAGTTAAAAAGTCGTTTAAACGAGATAAAAAGTCGTTCTAACAAGATAAAAAGTCGTTCAAACAACTTAAAAACTCGTTCAAACGACTTTTTAAAACTCGTTCAAACGACTTAGGAAACTCGTTCAAACAACTTATGTAACTCGTTCAAACGAGATAAAAAGTCGTTTAAACGAGATAAAAAGTCGTTTAAACAAGATAAAAAGTCGTTTAAACGAGATAAAAAGTCGTTCTAACAAGATAAAAAGTCGTGTCAAACAAGATAAAAAGTCGTTCAAACGACTTTTTAACTCGTTCAAACGACTTTTTAACTCGTTCAAACGACTTTCAAAAGTCGTTCAAACAAGATAAAAAGTCGTTCATACAAGATAAAAAGTCGTTCAAACAAGATAAAAAGTCGTTTAAACGACTTTTAAAAGTCGTTCTAACGAGTTAATAAGTCGTTCAAACAAGATAAAAAGTCGTTCAAACGACTTTTTAACTCGTTCAAACGACTTATAAAAGTCGTTCTAACAAGATAAAAACTCGTTCAAACGAGTTTCTGAAGTCGTTTAAACAAGTTAAAAAGTCGTTTTAACGACTTTTTATCTTGTTTAAACGACTTCAGAAACTCGTTCAAACAAGATAAAAACTCGTTCAAACGACTTTTGAAATTACCATTTATACAAGATCAAAACTAGACCTGATTGATGTCTATATACTTGCATATTTGATCTAGATTTATGATAACGTCTCAACTTTACTTTTTGACCGTTTGACCGGTCTTTCCTGATATATACATGAACTGAATAAATAAGTATACCCTTACAGCGAAGGGAATTGGTGTGTAACCCCCCTCCCCCCTCGGACTGTAATAGCTTGACACTCTATAGAGCCACATTCCTTGACAACATAAAAGTTGCTTTTCTTGGACCAATTGTTACATTTGTAACATTTTAGATATTTGATTGAGACCGTCTAGCAATGAAGACAATAATAAGATACGAGTATATTCAATAATCAAAACCGATCCTACAGAAAGAAGGGGATCTCCAACAAGACACAGTTGAAGCATCCACAGCAAAACACCAAAACTCCCAATTTTAAAACAAAGAGTAAACAAGGAAAGTAAGAGACACAAAAGGGACAAATGGCAATCGGTGCCGGTGTTATATAGTAGTTTTTTCCTCATAGTAGCTTTCCCCTATAGTAGCCCCCCGGAAAAACTGCTATATAGTAGTCTTTCCCCATAGCAGATTTTCCCCCTACCGTGACTGGTTTGGATTTTATCTTTTTTATTATTTTGCATCAATGGTTATGATATGGACCTAACTCGAAATGCTAAATCAATTTGTCTTATATCATCTGCATGTTTGTGTATCTGTCTGTTTGTCTATCTGTCTGTGCCTGTCTTTATGTCTGTCCTTTCCTTTCTTCCTTTCTATCAATAAAAGAAACTTTCTTGTCTGTCTGTGCGTGTGTTTAGTTACCTGTCTGTATCCCTGTATGTCTCTCCGTCCGTCCGCCTGCCTGTCTGTCTGAGAGTGCATCTGTAATTTGTGTATGTTTGACTGTTTGTATGTATGTCGTGTCTGTCTTTGTGTAAGTCTGCTTGCCAATCTGTCTCTCTATGCGTCTGTCTGGCTAGGTGTATCTGTCTATCTGTGTGTGTTTATTAGTGTCTGTCTGTCTGTGGGTAAGTGCCTCTGTATATCTTTCTTTGTGTCTGTATATCGTTCTGTGTGTGTCTGTCTGTGCATGCATCTGGAAGTTTTTCTGTCTGTATCTTTCTTCATGTATTTATCTTTTTGCGTGTTAGTATATGTGAGAGGGTGTATGTCTGAGTCAGTCTGGTTTTTTTTTTCTGTCTAGGTGTCTGTCTATCCCTTAGTCTGTCTTTCTTCTGTCAATGAATTTTCTTCTGAAATGCTGTGGAAAATGGAGATGAAACTGAAAATCATTGTCATGTGTATTTGTCTTTTTCATGTCTGTCTACGAGTGAGTAAAATTAATCTGTTTGTGTGTGTGTGTGTGTGTGTGTGTGTGTCTGTCTGTCTGTGAGATTCTCTTATGTATGTCTGTGTCTGTCTTTGTGACTCTCTATATATCTTTGTCTTTGTATTTGTCCGTCTTCCTGTTTGTCTGTCTTTGTGTTTTCTGTCGGTCTGTCTGTCGCTGTGTGTTTGTCGGACTCTTTATTTAGATATGAGCTTGCCAGTCTGCAGGACTGTCAAATCTCAAGGTCAGTGTCAAAGCCAAAATCTTTTTTCAAATCTTCTCCCTAGTTATGCTGTGTTTGGAATGGGAGGATTATTTTCGTGCTTTTTTACAACATGGATTAAATAACATTCCGGAATTCATTCGAGGGGGTAAAATGGCTATATATAGCAGTTTTTCCTCGGGGGAAGATCTGCTATAACATGGGGGAAAATCTACAATAAAGCAGAATTTCCCCTGGGGGGAAAACTTCTATATAATAGATTTTACGGGGGGGGGGGAACCACTATATAGCCATTTTTCCGGGTGAAAAGATGGCTAGGGGGAAAGACTACTACATGTATATAACACTGGTACGAAGACCATCTCCCATATCAGAAATTAAGCAAATGATGTGGTAATCCGGATAACGTGCACGTGCAAACAATCCTTCCGGTTTTTTTTTTCTGGTTACCCAGAGATCTCAAAGAAATGTTGTATATACATGTATGTATGACTCCAAAACGTCGTAGGGGCCTAAGTAACACACAGTTACAGATACAGAATATGTATGTTATAACAATTTAAACGAAAAACAGTCCTTTATCTGGCAGCTGGGGCGAGCTCTTGCATAGTTCGATCGACATTCAAAGAGGACAGGTGATCGGTGCCCTGTTTTGGACAGGACTTATCATGGTGTCCCGTGGTCAGTCATAATGCAATGTTTAAGAATGCGCTGGTGTAAGGTCAAGTACCATGCAGAGTGTCCTTCTGGTGACAGCAAGATAGATAAATCCATGGTATAAAATTAAGGCGGTGGATAATTTTGACGCATTTTAATTTTGATAGAAATTTGGTCTACCTTTGATCTTTTTAGGCCTAGCTACGCCCCTGGAATTAACATGTATTTATCCTTTTGGGGAATATTTAAAGCCTTTTTATCGACTTTTTAAAACTGAATTGCTGGGGCGCTATTATTTTTTTGATTAAAATGTACATAGCTACAATAAACATACTTCCATAAAATGCGATGTTTTAATAATAACCAAAGGGGAAATTCGGACTTTTATACGTACATGTAATGGGCCTTTTAGAATTGTATCAACGGACAGAGCGGATCTTTCACGGTCCGAGCATTTATATTATTTTTTTTAGAACCACTTGACAGTAAAAATTAATTTTGTGCCTAGAATTTCAAAGGGCATGGTCCCGTCTCAGTCAAAGACCCCTCGATCCTACTAACCCTTTCCCCTTCCCATGCCTGCCTAATTCCTCCTCAGCACCGCCCTGACCTCTCTAAAAGAGAATTGCATGATGATGGTTCTACATATATACATGTATCAGTAGATATGTATTGCTTATTGTATGATATACTACATGTAGTACATGTATGCTTCGTATGCATCATATCAACAAAGGTTTAAAGTCCCCATGATTACTATAGCATGTATCGATCCAATACTAATGTAAACGTCTTCAAATTGAATAGCATCATTTAAGAACAAATAAATTGGCAACGTGGACCAGACATGCACGTTTCGGGTACTTAACCCTCATCATGCTATACACTGTATTGACAGCTTTGATAAAAACTCGTCAAAACGACTTTTTATCTTGTTTAAACGACTTAAGAAACTCGTTCGAACGACTTTTTATCTTGTTTGAACGACTTTTTATCTTGTTTGAACGACTTTTTATCTCGTTTGAACGACTTATTAACTCGTTAGAACGACTTTTAAAAGTCGTTTGAACGAGTTAAAAAGTCGTTTGAACGACTTTTTATCTTGTTTGAACGACTTTTTATCTTGTTTGAACGACTTTTATCTTGTTTGAACGACTTATTAACTTGTTAGAACGACTTTTATAAGTCGTTTGAACGACTTTTTATCTTGTTTGAACGACTTTTTATCTTGTTTGAACGACTTTTTATCTTGTTTGAACGACTTTTTATCTTGTTTGAACGACTTATTAACTCGTTAGAACGACTTTTTAATTTTTTTTCTTTCCAAAAAATGGCACTAATAAGCTTTCGTACACATCAAAGTAAATCCACTAATTTTATTAAAAAAAAAAAATTACTGAAATACATTGGGCTGAGTCAGAAAATAACTTCGGCATTTAATGAATAGATTGAATACCACTCATGAGGATATACTAACCTAAACCAGCAAACAGTTGGAATATTGTCGTATTATCTTATTATCATTTTTTTCAATTTTTGAATGAATCGTACATGTGACTGAAATCGAAGGTAATACAGCTCCTTCCTCCTTCTTGCACTAGGCAGATAAAAAAATTGGACAGCATTAGTTATTGATTTAATGATAGATGCATGAAAACACTTTTTGAACTATAATGCTTGTTTGAATGTTTTAATATTTCAAATATGTCATAGGACAATATGGTCAATGGACTTAACAAAATGTGCTAATCGTTGTTCGATTTATCGAGGTTTCTGAAATACTGTGCCATCGAGTATAATTAGAGTTTCTTTTATGGTTATGCTGGATCTACAATTTTTAATGGAAAATGGAATAAAATACTGTTGAGAATATATTGTCCAATTGTACATACATTAAATTTAAATTTAAACTTTATTTATTTTACAACGTTTAACAAAAAAAGTTACACAACTTATATCAATGTCTCACGTTGGCTCAGATGTTGGGGTGAGATTACATACATTACATACGGACAATGCAGCAAACTATTTCTGAATTCTAATCTTAAAGTGTCTGCAGATCAGAGAATGAAAGTCAAACATAATCACTATCAAAAGGCTTACAAATTCTTGAAAAAGTATATGTTTGAACTTTGTCACAAGAAACGAAAATAGGACAACAGATTCATAGAAATACTAAGGACAACCTTAAATCTCCACAGTACCTTGTAAGAACGGAATGCGTTGTTTTTGGCGCTTGAAACGCATATTCTCGAGGCAAGTGTACGTAATATCTTAACCCCCCCCCCTTTACAAGATTTCAAAGTAAAAAATTAAATTTCCCACGATTTTATGAGCATTCAAAAGTTATGTCCCTTGAGAGTTCGTTATCACTAGCCATTAAGCACACGATTCGGTTTTGGTAAAAAAATAAGGAAAGGGAATGATCTCCAGCATGACCACCCTGCACTTACCCAGTGAAACAAACCCACAAGAAAGTGACACATAAATGACACCATACAAAACTACAAATCGCAAAAGACACAACAGTATTCACTAGAACATCATACAAAACAATCGTTACAGACGTACAGAAACATCAAACATTGATGACAACACATAAAAGGAAGAAGACCAAAGTGCACCCGATTTTGCTAATAGCAGATGGTCGTCCAAAGTCGGCGCTGAGTGCCCATTGGTCTCCTTTTGATGTTTTGTCATTAATATTTGATATTTCTCTTCGTCTGTTTCGACTGTTTTTGTCTGTTTTCTATGGTGCTCTAGTGCATATCATTGTGTTCTGTGGCGGGTTGTTGTTTTGTCTGATTTCATTTATGTGTCACTCTTTTATGGGTAGCTCCGCTGGGTCAGTGCAGGATTGTCATGTTGGAGACCCTTCCCTTTTACAAAACCTTTTTTTGACAACTTGACTGCCTTGGTTCAATCTAGAGGTTTATTCTGCCGATGAAATATAATTATACATCTAGATTAGATATGAACGGGAAAATGAAGCCTGTTTTAGAGAACACTGAATACTAATGTGCATAGGAGCTCATAGGAAAAAACAATTCCATCGTTTCGATTTTACAATCCTATGTTCGATTTATGCAGGTATCTGACGTAAGAGCATTGTGATGTCGTTACATATTCTATTGAAAACGTCATATAATTAACCCTGTTCCCCTGAAGTTCATGCTGGTTTCCAAAGGGTTGACGTCAGATACCTGCACAAATGGGAGGTAACTCTCTATTTCGAAAAGACCGAATTGATATATAAATTATCTCATCAAAAAACTATTAACTCTCTCTCTCTCTTGGACTAAAAACAAAACAAAGACGTTTCAATGCCACACGAAAGACAACACACAAACACATAAAAGGCGGGAGATCAAAATATATTAAAGGAGACTTTGTAGGGCCATCCACGATATGTACAGCAGATGGTGTGGTTATCTGGGTTACGCGTGAACAGTCCTTCCATTTATTCATATACACAGAGTTTCTCCAAGATGCATTACTTTTGTTTACACAAAACATGTTTCATTTCATCCCGAAACTTTGCTCAACAACTAAATTTGAACACAAGACTTAATAACATGACCTCACAGACCTCTTTAATCATTTCTAATATCATAATTTAAACCATTATCTTCTAAGTTAGTTCGCACGATTTAAGTTTTGTTGTATCTAAGATCTAGAACTTGCAGTAAAAGAATGTTTTTAAAGTACACGAGGAGAAGGTAACCTAGCCTAGATTCAATCTTGCGTGTGTAAATGTGCCTATGGAAAAAATCGTGAACTTCGTTTGACTTTCAAATCTGAATCGAGGTCAGATTGTTACAAAAGCAGTTGGTTGATGCCCCATTTATCATCTTTTTCTATCTTATTCGTTATTTAAGTGCTGATTTTCTGAGACCTTTTACAGCTTTGATATCTGAGTACTTGTAAACAGTTGCGAATTATTCTTTTGCCTTATTACGTAAAGGGAAGCACAGACCGTTATAGGTTTAATTTTCAACCTTTCTTCCGCTGTTCCGTTATATTCTAATTGATTTTGTCAACAGCTTCTGAATTATGTGAGGAAGTATTGAAAGTTTACCTTTTCTGACGCAACTAATATTGCAATCTAAAGATTTGTGTCGAAATATTATTTGCATATCAATAGATTTGGAACTTGTAATCAATTGGGACAGCAACACTAGCATGCTTCCCAGATGACGTTTGTTTAAGAGAATGAAAGCATCAAATGTAGGCTAAGTCAAATACTCTTGTTTCTGTGGTTACGTGCAATGTCTGGCTTGCTTTAGGTGATTGTGTTTTATTTACAATTTCCTCTGTGTAGATATTTCATCAGAAGCATATACATAACCATATTAATAAGAACCAAAATGACATTGATCATCCGATTGAAAAAAATTATTCATGACAATGTATCAAGAAGTACAGAAAAAAAACCCAGATGTGTTTCATCATAATACGTATAAAAAAAATAAACATCAAAGAAGTACCTATCAGTTATTCAGTATCAAAGTCGAGAAAACAAGGCAAAGTAATTAGAATTCCCATTGGAACGGTTGCGAACGTAAAACACGTAACGTATAATACGTAAAATACGAAGCACATCTGTTTTTATGGTGAGTTTGAACACTTCCGTATTATTATGTAACAGAGAGTGTTCTTTTAATTTAATAAAATCTATTTTCAAATTGGCATCTATTTTATACAAAATGACTCATTCTATTTTATTTTCATTAATTTTTGTTGTCTCTATGTTCTTTGGTAAGATGTTTTGTATTCTTGTAATTTATAATGTACAACCTTATTAACGAGTACGGACGCTTGGACTGGGCTGATCATGTGGTCATGTTATAACGGTCAATCCTATCAATTTGAAGAGGTGACATTCTATCAGGTTATTTCTTTTAACTGTTTTGTTCTTTTGAGTAGTCGGATTGTAGATATCAAACATTTCTGGCGCCGCTAAATTTATTTCTGCAGAGCCGCTAAAGATCTAACACCATTTCTGCTTATATTTGCTTGAACTGAACAAGGGATGAATGAAAAACTTAAAGATGCACTTTGAAATAGGATATTTTGTGCTTAGTTCCAGGTTTTGAGTCTTATTTTCTCATGTGATTTTTACGTTATTCCTCTTTTGGAATTTAAGAGTGATTTTTTGGGAAAAATAGAGGAAATTTGGCATCGAGAAGGAGCCTAATTCGGCCCCAAAACAAGGAACAAAACCCTGAATGTGGTTAATTGCATTTTCTGTTGAAATGCGCATCTAATTTCTTCATCGGATTTATTCTGGTTGGCGCTACTTACAATCATTTTGGGTATTTTTCTTGTTCTAGGTTGGCATACTGTGGCCAATGAGCGACCCCCCTTGTTTAGGGTACCACTAAGAAATTGGGATGCCATAGGCTTTGGGCTTCCTTTTTGTCCCTACTTACTTGGATTCTTTACTTGCATTAGATATGTACATCTAAAATTATTCATGGAATATATTAATATGTTTATCTTTGCAAATAAGCACGTTTTAACAGCACCACATACAATATATTCTTCAATGCATTCCGCATTGGGCTCTGGATTGTTCATGAGATAAGTCGTCCTTCGTATTTCTATGGAGTTGTGTCAATGTCTCCGTCTGTTTGTCCACTGTTTCTTTTCGAGTCAGAAAATTATGCGTTGTATTTTTTTTCCAGAATTTGTAAGCATTTCGATTGTGATTATTGGATTCTGATTTCGGCTTTTGTGTTTGACTTTAATTCACTTATTCTTGAAGAGTTCAATTTAATGTGTTTTGCTTTCTTCAGTTTTTCATTAAGGCTATTTGTGTTTTGTCTGAATGAAGACTGAAAGCATAATTATTTGTAGCAGATGGATGAAAAAAATCTTACAGACAAAAATTTACAAAGATGAAGCGGACATTCAATTTTATCAAAAAGAAAAAAAAAAAAAAAAGAAAGAAAGAAAGAAACCCCATTCAAAATGTTAGATACATTTCTATACTTCCGTATGGTAAGAATGGAGAAGGAGTCGCGTTGTCTGATCTATCTCACTGTGTCTGTATAATAATGGGGCGCCTTTAAAAGAAATGAGACATTTTTCTCGAGGGTTCAAATATGTCTGAAAGAAAGTAATCCTACTACTTCATTTATTTACTGAAAGAGAAACTCACTCGCACGGATTCAAATGCGACTAACTTAATGCATATGTAATACACATGTAATATGATAAAGTTAAAACGCCTGCTGAAAGAGCCATGAGCAGACTTCTTTGCACTTGTTGACTTTTCTGTACAAACCCTCAGCAGTTTTGCATATTGTTTAACAAAGTGATTTGAAAAATTTTGGGAAACATGAAGTCTGGCATACAAATGTTAAACGTCTTCAAATTCAATAGCATCATTTAAGAGCAGATAAATTTGCAGCATGGACCAGACATACACGTTTCGGGTACTTAACCTATTCGTGACACGATTTTGGTTTGACAACATCACAATCTATCGTTAAAATTTGAGTGATATCATTACTACAGAAAATCAGTGAAATGCATGCATGTGCATTCCGTGAGGAATAAGAATAGAGAAGATTGCCAAAATGCTTGCATTTAACGTCCCCGGAGTACCGCCAGTCAGTTTATACATGCATGTTTGCTGCAGAAAAAGGGATTACGTATTTTATATGTTAGAGTTTATCGACACCGTGAGAGATTCTCTTGAGTTTTCTAGGATATTACAAGTGAGTGGAATTCATATCAGACTGCTTGATTTGTGTCTGTTACTTAAACATGCAATTTTAACAGTTTGAAACATCAATAAAGGAAAAAATGCATGCGTTAGAGCGTATTTTCTTCCCGTTTGTATGATAAGTGCTATATTAACAACAACATTATGCCCCTTTCAATAGCGGTATTCGGACACTTTGTTACGTGTTACCTCCAGCTAAATATTCGTTTTGGAAGACCTCTGTGTATCTGAGTTAGAGGGGGAGGGTTGTACATACGTTATACGAAGAAACACACCACTAGCTAATATAATGACTAATGGTCGTCCAAAGTCGTCGCCAAGTGTGCATTCAGGATAACCACACCATTTGCTACTCGTGTGGCAAATTGCCGTCCAAAGTCGGCACCGGTTGCCCATTGGTCTCGTCGGTTTATGTGTAGTCTTTTGTGTTTGATGTTTACATGTCGTATGTCTCTTTTTCGTCTCATACTATGCTCGTCTTCTGTGTTTTTGCATCGGGTGTTTTGGTGTTTTGCTGTTGATGCTGCAACATGGTCTTGTTGGAGATCCCCTCCCTTCTTTGATCTTTCTCAGAATATCAATCGTGGTTCATGTGTTGATGATATGACTGATTGTTGGACCACTTGGTGTGTGTTGTTGTGTGTCAGGTTTTCCCCTTTTCTTTAGTATGATGCTCGTTGTTTGTCACATCCAGTGTGTGTGTACCAATGGGGTTAGTGCAAAGTAGTCTTGCTGGACATCTCTTCCATATATATCAGTCAGTGGTTTTAGATCCTTAATGTTTTTTCACTGCGTTTATGTTTCACTGAGAACATTGCAACGGAGATATGATAGGGATCTCCTCTTATTTTACAGATAGGTATCCTGGTATCACCATATCATTCTCGTTTTGAGCTTACCGGACACAAAGGCTGAAAGGAACGTTTTTATAATACTAGTAGATGAAAGCTCAGAGATTATCGTTTTTGTCAACACAAGGTCAATGAGATATTTGTCAAAAACAGCTTAACCTAAAACCGAATGACGCAGAGACTCTGGATCGTCTCATTGCTAATTTTACTTCGTAAATAGCAAACATTTGTTTTATTTTTTAGGATTATCAGGACCAAAAGTGCAAACAGTCGACTAATCATTGATTAATCAAACAATATTTCAATTGTAAATTTGCTTTAGACTAAGACTATCAAGGCCCTTGTACGGAGCAAGTTGGTAAATAAATTTCAAATTATAAAGGGCACAGAAATAAGATTGTGTTATGCCTTCAGAAGCAAATTCAGTGGAACTTCCAGTAAAAGCTGATCTCTTCTTTACTTGCGATATTTGGTTAGAAATCGGCTGGTCCTAAATCTTTGATTATTCTTTTAAACAAGTTAAAAGTCATGTTTGTAAAACATTAATGCCCCCTACCCCTTCTGTGATTAAAGTCCGTCACAACTTTATACTTGATTTTCATTTGATGTGTCTGTACACAAAATTTCATTTCAATATGTGAATCCACTCCAGAGGTATTGAACGGAAACTGATGTCGTGGACCGACCAACGGACCGATAGACAGAAAGTCAGACAGCGGCAAAGCAATATGTCCCCTCTTCTTCAAAGGGGGCATAAAAATTTTGGATTGAACCCAAATATGAACTTGACCTAGATTGTTATTTGATGTGTCTGAAAACAAAATTTCATTTCAATATGTAACTCCACTCAAGAGATATTGAACGGAAACCCTGAAATTTTGGTATTTTTCGAAGTGCAAGGGGCATAACTCTGTCAAAATTTTGTTCATCGGACCTAAATATGAACTTGACCTAGTAGATTTTCATTTGATGTGTCTGTATACAAAATTTCATTTCAATATGTAACTCCACTCAAGAGATATTGAACAGAAACCATGAAGTTTTGGTATTTCTCACATGGCAAGGGTCATAACTCTGTCCAAATTTTTTTGATCGGACCTAAATATGAACTTGACCTAGATTTTCATATGATGTGTCTGTATACAAAATTTCATTTCTATATGTAACTCCACTCAAGAGATATTGAACGGAAACCCTGAAATTTTGGTATTTTTCGAAGTGCAAGGGGCATTACTCTGTCAAAATTTTGTTGATTGGACCCAAATAAAAACTTGACCTAGATTGTCATTTGATGTATCCGTATACAAAATTTCATTTCAATATGTAACTCCACTCAAGAGATATTGAACGGAAACCCTGAAATTTTGGGGTTTTTTTTCGAAGTGCAAGGGGCATAACTCTGTCAAAATTTTGTTGATCGGACCCAAATATACACTTGGCCTAGATTTTCATTTGATGTGTCAGTATATAAAATTTCATTTCAATATGTAATTCCACTCAAGAGATATTGAACAGAGACCCTGAAATTTTGGTATTTTTCGAAGTGCAGGGGGCATAACTCTGTCAAATTTTTTTCGATTGGACCTTAATACGAACTAGACCTGGATTTTCATTTGATGTGTCTGTATACAAAATTTCATTTCTATATGTAACTCCATTCAAGAGATATTGAACGGAAACCCTGAAATTTTGGTATTTTTTGAAATGCAAGGGGCATAACTCTGTCAAAATTTTTTTGATCGGACCCAAATATGAACTTGACCTAGATTTTTGTTTGATGTGTCTGTATACAAAATTTCATTTCAATATGTAACTCCACTCAAGAGATATTGAACGGAAACCCTGAAATTTTGGTATTTTTCGAAATGCAAGGGGCATAACTCTGTCAAAATTTTGTTGATCGGACCCAAATATACACTTGACCTAGTTTTTTTTGTTTGATGTGTCTGTATACAAAATTTCATTTCAATATGTAACTCCATTCAAGAGATATTGAACAGAAACCCTGAAATTTTGGTATTTTTTGAAATGCAAGGGGCATAACTCTGTCAAAATTTTGTTGATCGGACCCAAATATACACTTGGCCTAGATTTTCATTTGATGTGTCAGTATATAAAATTTCATTTCAATATGTAATTCCACTCAAGAGATATTGAACGGAAACCCTGAAATTTTGGTATTTTTTCGAAATGCAAGGGGCATAACTCTGTCAAATTTTTTTTGATCGGACCCAAATATGAACTTGACCTAGATTTTTGTTTTATGTGTCTGTATACAAAATTTCATTTCAATATGTGAATCCATTCCAGAGATATTGAACGGAAACCCTGAAATTTTGGTATTTTTCGAAATGCAAGGGGCATAACTCTGTCAAATTTTTTTGATCGGACCCAAATATGAACTTGACCTAGATTTTTGTTTGATGTGTCTGTATACAAAATTTCATTTCAATATGTAACTCCATTCAAGAGATATTGAACGGAAACCCTGAAATTTTGGTATTTTTCGAAATGCAAGGGGCATAACTCTATCAAAATTTTTTTGATCGGACCCAAATATGAACTTGACCTAGATTTTTGTTTGATGTGTCTGTATACAAAATTTCATTTCAATATGTGAATCCATTCCAGAGATATTGAACGGAAACCCTGAAATTTTGGTATTTTTCGAAATGCAAGGGGCATAACTCTGTCAAAATTTTGTTGATCGGACCCAAATATGAACTTGGCCTAGATTTTTGTTTGATGTGTCTGTATACAAAATTTCATTTCAATATGTGAATCCATTCCAGAGATATTGAACGGAAACTGATGTCGCGGACCGACCGACATACCGACAGACCGACCGACCGACAGACCGACCGACAGCGGCAAACCTATATGTCCCCTCTTCTTCGAAGGGGGGCGTAAATATGCATGCTACATGTATCCTTTCATCCGAATCCGAGTGAATCGGTAGCTAATGTATAACGTCTTCAAATTCATTAGCATCATTTTAGAGCAGTTAAATTATAGCATGGACCAGACATGCACGTTTCGGGTAATGAACCCTCGTCAGTGATCCTCAATCTAAACAAATAAATATGAAATATGACCAAAATCTGTGAAAATTATGTCCTAAATATACCGAAAGACAAACATGTAGCAAAATGGCTGGGATATGATGCTGCAGGACCCAGGTTTTAGAAATTTGAAAGAATTTTGTAAACATAAATTTTCAAATGCGTTTGAAGAAACGATCAACAACTTATCTTTCGATGAAGTGAAAATTTAGATTGAATGGAATTCAAGAAAAAAGCAAAGGCTTCAAAATGATTACTTACACGAATTGAACATAACTAATTCGAAAATTATATGCATGAAATCATGGTGATACTTTGTACGCAATTAAGGTTACACAAAATAGCATACATGAGTATAAGACACAGATATGAAAGAGTGGTCACCAGACAGAAAGACGAGCGAACGGAAGGACGGATTGACAGACGACAGACAGACTGATGATTGATATCAATGACGTATGTATGTGTAATTTCGAACGCAACGCAAAATGGAAGCAACAATTATCCCCAATTTTGGCTCATGTTCCGTTTTGCTAGCGTGTAAGTCTTCGATAGTCTAGACCGTCCGGGCGTCTTGTGGAATGCTTGGATAGAATGCATTATAGGTTATGGATATTGCTAATTTAATCTCAACATAACGTTTTATGATGCTGTGAGCGATGCAAATTCATATCATCAAAATGTAAGAACATTTTAGAGAAGGGATCTGCTGGGATAAAATGCGAAATCAGTAAAAATAGGGTGATAAGATTTCCTGCCGATATTTCTTAATGCACAATTGATACAACTTTTTGAATGGAAGTTACGGGAAGACTGAGACTTTGTGAATGATTCAGATGCAATCATAAAACAAGGAAAGATTCCATTATGTAAGAGCAGTCGAGCTAGTGGGAACTTTCTATGTATTAATGAGGACTACTATTCTCCTCATAATTTGATTTATACAAATACATGTGATGAATTGATACGTTCTCAGAGTACCAGAATAAAGCTCTCTATTTATTACATTGCAAATCAAAAAAGAGGATTTTGGATGACCAATGTCGTACAAAGTTTACGATAACAATTTTAGAAATTTTAAATTCTCGTCGTGGAAGGATTTAGTCATCGTAAAGAAAGGGCACATATTTAAAACAATTGTACCTGTAAATGGATAATAACCATGTCTTTTACTAACTTTCAATCTGAATCATAACAAGGAAGTAATGTGCCCATTCTTAATGATTCAGATTTGAAATGTTACATCTTCAAATTCATAACATCATTTAAGAACAGATAAATTTGCAACATGAACAAGACTTGCACGTTTCGGGTACTTATCAGGCGCGGATCCAGCATCTTAAATTAGAGGGGGTCCAAACTATGGTCATGAAACTTTACGAGCTGAATAGGTACCTTTTTATTAATACAAATATCAAGTCGGAGTAAGTGCCATTATACCCCTATGATATGAACCCTTGAATATGATACAACAAAACCATTTCTACATGATATGTGCTTATAAGTTTAATTAATTCGCGATCGAAGCGAGCCGAATTTTAGAAAAAAAAATTGTTAAATACCCCATTTTCCGTTAAAATTGGCAAAGGGGTAGGGCCACGAGACCCTTAAATCGGCCCTCAATTTTTCTCTAGAAATAAATTTCACGAGAAATACTTTTGGTACATTTGTATCTCTCATGAAAATACACGACTGTTTACCGCTTTTAATGAAAAGAAAAATATCACCAAACAAAGCGTCGTTTAACTGTAATGACGCTATAAAGTGACGTCATTTTAACGTTATTGACGAAATATGGCAAAATTGCTGAGAATTTTGTCTTTTGTGTAATAATTCAATGTGGTCGCATGCGTTGACGTTTATGACACAAAGGATATAATGATAATCTTTAACATAAAAATGTTGTCTGAATTTGGCGGAATGACCTATTTTGGTGTTTTCAAATGGCTAAAAGCTATTGATAAACGCTATGTTTACAAAAGATAGATTCGTGATTCAGTAGGGAATGTTTCAAAATGTCAAATCTTAAAAAACCTCAGGGGGTCGAGACCCCCGGTCCCCCGGCTCGATCCGCGCATGACCTATCCCTCGTAAGTGACCCTCAATAAAACAAATGGAATTTGGCCAAAGACTGCGGAATTTATGTCCAAAAATACCGAAAGACGTAACAGGGTGGGGTGGGATATGATGCTACAGATTTTCGAATGCGTTTGAAGTTTAAGTTAGATAAGTTAGAAAAAAACCCCACTAAGAATAAAGCATTTTTGCTTTTATTAATCGCCAAATTCGCACTGTTCTAGTAGATATATGTTCGTGCATGTATATTGTTTGAAGGAAACTTTCAATTATTGTTCGTCTTTTTATTATTTCGTTTATCTTGATTTATAACTTTCATTGATTCAAAAATAAAGAAAATAAAGTACGATTAAATTATGTATTAAATTTTCGTATTAATACATAATTTGGCTATTGTTTCTCAGACAAGCAATATTGTTATATCAAGCAACATTTGCAAATATTAGATACGCTTTCAAATCGATAATTAGATAAACACCTACTTGTTTGATAACGGAATAAATCTTCATTATCTCTGTTCGAAAGAAAGAAGCACGTTAAGAAAAATGGGATTGAACTAATTCGATAATTTATTTAGATGAAAGTGGAGTCAGTAGTCATTAGCCTTTCTTATATATGTCAAATAATATGTTCTTACGTGGTTCTGTTATCGTTGTGTTTCGTGGGAAACGGTTGTGAGGTAATGTAAAATGTACGGAAAAAACCTAGACAGAGTTTTGATATTTTCTCAATCACTCTCACTTATATCAAATATATAAGACAGCAAAATAAAAATTAATGAAAACTGGAAAAAAAATAAAAAAAAAATGAGGCACAACTCACCTTTCAACACATAATGCAATCAGTGTCAGCACAGGAGCCGTATAGCGATGTAACCAAAATGTATCTGTTACATTTACAAGCTACATGTCCGAGCGTCCAGCCGTGATTGGCCATAAACTGAACTGTTTCAGGTATTCCTAGAAGCATTATAGCCAGATCAGCAAATGCTAAGTTTGTTATCAGTAGATTGGTCATAGAGGTCCTCATCTTCCTGTTACAAACTACGGCAAAAATCACGAGAGAATTCCCCATAATTCCGATGACTCCTATGACAAAGAATAATAACGACAACCCAATGAATGACTTCTCTGGACGTTGAAATTAGCGGAATATGTGTATCATGGAATGTCGAGAGATTGTCGTCCGATGTCATGTTGTCAAGATATAAGAGAGAAACTGGCTGAGTGTAAAAATTAGTGGAATTAACTGCATCATACTCCGTAAAATTTGATAATAACAATTTGTATTTCCGTTCGTCCGCATTGGTGTTTTGTTCATTCATTTTATCAAAATGATTGAAATTTCCGTTTGTTGTTTTGGACGTTATATTTCCTATCACAGTAGTTAAATTCTCTACTCTTCCAAATCGTGTCATTTTATTGGTGCCTTATACATTAATTAATTGACACTCCAGTTAGGGAATAGTTTCCACCAATGAAATGGTAAGTGGTATAGAGATACAAAATGTAAAGCCTCCTGTAAGGAATCGTTTGTAAACGAACAGAATCCTTTCTCCACGCCGCACAATTAGCTTTTTCTTAACAGACTATTTCCCTCTGACTTCATCGGATCTCAACAAATCGAACGCAACGGGACGTCACTTCGGAGCACCATGATCTACAAATAATTTAAGATAAAAAATCATATCTTTCCTTGAAAAATGTATGAAACACTAGCATTTTACATTAAGTGTCATGTGTAATTGCACTCAAAGGATTTTTAATTTTATTTTTGAACCAATTATTCCTGAATATTCTTATAAAGTACGGTAAAAAGATATCCAAGATCATATAGGAAATAATAGTTCATAACTTTGATAGCATTCGGTTCATTACCTTTCGCAATGAAATCTTGTTAAGCAGAGTACATTTGGATAGTAGTATTCGATTGAAATTCATTTTTTTAAAAGGTAAACGTTTATTCATATAAGTATAATGAGTTGGAGGGTGGACAGATCTTTGACTCAATCATCAGCACAAATCAGAAACATGGAGTAAACGTTGCATGAAAATTGACGCTGAGATTGCCACTCTCACAATTTGCGTGCAGCTAAATACGTAGTTCCTAGGACTGCTTTAGAAAAGTCTGGAATCTATGAGACCAAACTATGAGGATTGGATATATGAAGATCCTAGTAAGATTCAATTGTTAGAATAAAGGCTGAAATCTAATGAAAAGTAGATGGAAAGAAATGCAATTGAAATTGACAATCCATGCATCAAGCAACCGATGAATAAGGGAAATAAATGAAATAAGGTAATTATAAAGGTAGTGCAATCTAAATATGGAAGAGAAATGAAAGGTGAGTGAAATCAGGTAAGTGATAGGAGTAAGCATCTCCTGCTTTTTATGCACTATTCTATAGCACATAATTCCTAATTGTCTCCATATGGCTGGGCTAGAGTGGCACGCAACATGTTTTACCTTGAAAAAGCAATAAGATTCTCAAAACACAGAACCTAATATACGGATAATCCTCTTGCGTGTCATTACAACCTTTGCGACCTAATTAAATATTTACAAGCTGGACACTAAAATGCACAAAATAAGAATAAAAAAGATATGAAAAGGATCTAAAACAAGATCACACAGCAGTGGAAAGAAACAAAAACCAAACAACAACAACAACCGAATCAAAGAAAGGTTGATCTGATCATGCACAAACCTATCTGAATTATTGTTTGATTTCTAGGGTAACTGAATATGAGTTCCCTTCAGCAATCAGAGTTTAGATTATGTTTTGTATGCTTTTGATATCTACAGTTATACTACCTATGGCCCCTCAGTCTTATGTTCTTATTTGTGAAATAAGGATTGAGTTAGGATTAGATCGAGGGTTGAGTACCTGAAACGTGCATGCCTGGTCCATGCGGCAAATCTATCTGTTCTTAAATTATGCTTTTGAATTTGAAAATGTTTAACATTTGTACCACTTGGTGAGTGTCATTGCTGGTGGAGAAGGAGTCCCCTAGGCCACATGTAACCAAGTTCGATCAACTTCGGTTGATTGTTTCTTCGATGCATTTGAAAATTTCTGTTATCCAAATTTCTTGAAATAAAAGTGGGTCCTGTAGCATCATATCCCACCCATCATGCTTCGTCTTTTGGTACCTTTTTGGACATAACTTCACACTCTTTGGCCATATTACACAGTTTAAATTGAGGATCACTGAAGAGGGTTGAGTACCCTTAACGTGCATGTTTGGTCCATGCTGCAAATTTATCTGTTCTTAAATGATTCTTTTTTAATTTGAAGACGTTCAACATTAGATTATTGCAGGAAAGTTTTGCTTTATATAAAGACTGCATGGATTGTGCGCCTTGGGAACAACAGTGTCTTTCATTAAGTTGGAGGATTGTGTGCGCATGATTAGGTTAACCACACCATTTAGCAATCTCATTGGTCTCCTTCCTTTTGTTAGAATTTAAGTTTTTATTTATTTTCAGTTTATTTTAATTATTTCATTTTTTTAAACTTCTTTTCATTGTTCTGTGCTTTCAATGATGACTTTGTATGTTTTGCATGAGTTTTTGCTTTTTGGTCCTCTTGCTCTAAGTATTCTCTTTTGTTGATATGTTTCCCCGTGGTCTTTAAAACGATGTTTTGTTGGAGATAATCCATCTGTTCTTCGTAGAATCTAGATAAGTAAGATGTCTCTATATGTATTAGAAGGGAGAAATTAAGAAATAGGAAATGTCTCAAACAGGAACTAATTGCACTATGTGTGAAATGCATTAGAATCGGAATACAGCCCCGACCAGTCGAAAGTTTAATATTCGCTTTCAATTCGTAAACGAATTGAAAGCTTAGCTTTCAAAATTTCGTCAGCGATTGCTTTCAAAATTTTGAATACTCAAGAGATGACGAAATTTCGTCAGCGATTTTTCGTTCACTAATTTTCGTCAGCGATTCCCTAGCTTTCAAAATTTTCGTCAGCGATAGCTTTCAAAATTTTTGAAAGCTATAGTTAACGAAATTTCGTCAGCGATTAGCTTTCAAAAAATTTGAAAGCTAAAGTTAACGAAATTTCGTCAGCTATAGCTTTCAAAATTTTTGAAAGCTAATCGCTGACGAAAATTTCGTTAACTATAGCTTTCAAAATTTTTGAAAGCTAATCGCTGACGAAAATTTCGTTAACTAGCTTTCAAAATTTTTGAAAGCTTTTCTCGTAAGCTATTTTGTGTCGAGAAAACCAAGATGGCCGAAATCAAAGCAATCATCTTCATAATTTGCTTGATGAAATAGTATTAATTATGATGCTTATTCAGTTTAAATTATGAAAATATATATTCCTGGATTAAATTAAATGTTGTATCAAGTCTATTTGAAGATTCCGTGTTTCCCAGATCGGTGTGTTCCCCATACACCTACTTGGTTAAAATAACATTGTGTTAATTGGGGGTGAATGGGGCCATCAAAAGGGTATGCTTTGCACTAATTAGTTACCTGAATTTACCTGTATTTGTATTACCTGTAAAAGTATTCCATCTTTAAAGGCCGGGGTTTTTTACCGAGTGGTAATTAATATGCACACCTGAGTGATCTTAGTTTGGTAGGCGTGATAAACGCGGCGTCAACTGACCACTGATATTCCTAAAAACGCAAGAGGTGTGTGACATCAAAGACATACCGACAGGTATACTTGATTATGCTAATTAGAAATACCACAATTTTACCTGTTTGAAGCTGTCAATCAAAAATTGAGAGGGTTATAAAGGAAACATAGGACCAATCAGATTGCGATTAGAGATGTTAACCCTACAGCGGTCAGCGAGGAAATGACAGGAAATTTACCTGTCTTCTTTTATAGTCCCCACCCGGCCTTTAAGTGTACATATGAACAACTTCCATTTCATCTTAAATCTGAATGTATATATTACATCTGACCGGCCAAATTCTGACTAAATGAGGGGAATTTATATCCAGTGAAACCCTGGCTTCTCTGTGACTGTCGGAAGCTTTCAAAGATATTTCACAATCGGTGAATTTTTAAAGTACCACGCCGATAAAGAAACGGCTTCTTTCATCCTCTAAACTGTACAGAGGAATTCGCCCGAGGCGTGCTGCAGCCATTGCAAAAACAATATGGCACCCGAGCGTTCAAAAAGCTTTCAAAATTTTCGTCAGCGATAGCTTTCAAAATTTTCGTCAGCGATAGCTTTCAAAACTTTCGTCAGCGATAGCTTTCAAAATTTTCGTCAGCGATTGCTTTCAAAATTTTCGTCAGCGATTGCTTTCAAAATTTCGTCAGCGATTGCTTTCAAATATTTTGAAAGCTCCGAGATGACGAAAATTTGAAAGCTCATAGCTTTCAAATTTTTCTTTAACTAAGATTTGTTAACGAAATTTTCGTCAGCGATTTTTCGAAAGCTTTTTAGAGCTTTCAAAATCTCGTCATCTCAGTAGCTTCCAAAAAATCGCTGACGAATAGTAAACGAAACGTCATTATCCATATTTGTCATTTCGAATTTAGCTTTCAAAATTTCGTAAGCTCGGCGTTAAACTATCGACTGGTCGGGGCTGTAACTAGATACTGACGTTATGTTAGTGGACGGTAAATGCTTATTTTACGGTGCAAACATCCGTTTTTTTTCTGGCTCCGCTAGCGCGTCACCAGAAACCTCAGTCTGCGACCGTAAAATCAGCATTTACCGTACGTAAACATAACGTCAGAAGCTAGTTATTCCCTAAAGAATCAGCAGATTGAATCGGACACCAACATTCATGTAACTCATTTGCTCTTGAAACTTATATGATGGACATTCTGAGCTTCAATCAATACTGATTAGAAATCTGCTAAGTATGCATTTATTTATCTATCGCGCTTACATAGTAGTAACATTTTATGACAAGACGTACAGAAACGAAATTAAGACTGATTCATGTTATAAATTTGTACTTTAAGTCAAATGATCAGAATATAATCTGAAGATGAAGTCGTTATATCCTCTAGAAATCGTTCAAAAGCTAGGTGAGTTCTGCTTTATGGTAAATCACATTGATTCAAATAAACGTCCTTTAATCTTCTTTACGTTTTAAAGACTTCGTTAGTCACTGAGCCAAGTTCCCGAGGGTATCTTCGGTCTAATCTCTGTTCGGTCCTTACAGTGGTTTCTGTGTGGGATATGCCTCCTAGATACATGGTTTCATTTCATATTACATCAAACAACGATTCTCTTATAAGAAAATATCTTGTAATGAGTTCTCAGGAAATGCTAAAAAACAATAAGACCTTGGTTGTCTGCGCTATTCCAGAACCAGCTTCCCTTACTTTACTGTATTACATTATTGATAGTATTCAAATAAATGGTTAATAAGTACTTGTTTTAAATAAGGTAGAATATTCGTATATAATTTGTCTGGAACGGAGCTTTCTTGGAATTGTGTCTATGAAGTCATCTTTAATCGAGGAGATACAGATATATATATATATATATACCCAACAAAAAAGAAACGCACCTCTTAATCTTCATTCTATCAAATGAATTATGTGATCTATAGGTATTCTATTCTTTTCTATCATAAATCGTCGGTATACGAATGACTTATTCTGTCAAACGCCAAACCAATCCGTCTTCATGATCACAGACAGCACAATGATAAAGACACTTTGTTCAAAACACAATGTCACAAATGGCTTTTAAGAATTCCGTTCACTTTTTAGAAATGATTAAAGCTGTTTAACCTATCAAAACTAATATATCAGGCAATGCGATTTGTTTTTTAAATGATGATAAACAATTTCCCTTGAATACAAATTAATTTAATTGCTTCAAATGACATCATCAAAGAGAAAGTCTTAATTTGAGAAAAAAACATCCCAAACATAAACTCTTTTGAAAATGAAGTCCGTGTTGTGATATTTTTCGCCCTTAAATGTGTCGCAAAGCACAAAATTATCCTACTACATCTAGAATCTGACCTTATTTTCGCAAGCACAGTTTTCAGAAAAATTACCTCGATCTTGACAGGTCATTTTTACGTGCATTTTCAATGGTTTTGGACGATAGTTTTAAGCTTCTCTGGTATTTCATTTGCTTATTTCAATGCGATGTTGAAGATAAATCTGCAACAGATAAATAAGAATGGCTGAAGACAAAATTAGTGTTCATATGGGATCAGAATTGCCAAATATTGATATCCTTTATTGTAAAACATACCCAAATATACGGATATTTCCACTAAGACATTTAATTTTCAGATTTATTGGCATATTTTGACTACATTTGAATGACGAAACCAGTATTCATCTATATTTTTACAGAAAATTTGCTGAACGTGGTCAAACAAAAAAATTTCAGAAGGATACCAAACCTGTGGCCATGCAACAGAAGCTAGAAACAACGTGCTTTATTCACATTGTGATATGTTGCGAAAAAATGATCGAAACGTGCTTTATCCCCGGTAATTCGAGTGTTATAAAAAGAAAATTAATATATAATCAAATGCCTAACGAATTTTTTTTTGATTAATTTCTTTTTTTTTTTGGGTATATATATATATATACAACGTATACTTCTAGAGACCAGGTTACTTGTGAAGATGTGTAGAACTGTCAATTCTTTGGGATTAACTCGTGTTTTTAATACGTATCGTTACTTAGATCCGCAAGTTATTTGTGTTATCACGTTATGCTACATCTTTTATATTTTAGGTATAGCTATCATGGGAATGTATTGCTTCACACAGTACCCCGGAATTGATCCCGGATTCGTCGCGCAAACTTTAAGAGTTACAGAGGGAACAAAAACAAAGTTCAACTCGAGTAATCAATGGCACGAATCCATAGTAGCCTCCTATATATGGATTTTATACGTTCAACAACATAGATTTTCGAACAAAGAATGAGAAAAGAATTTGACTTTGAGGACGTTTAACATTTGTACTACTTGGTGAGGTTCACTGCTGGTAGACCAGGAGTCCCCGATGGCACATGTAGCCAAGTTTGATCATCCTCGGTTGATCGTCTGTCTCCTCAACGCATTCGAAAATTTCTGTTATAAAAATTTGTTGAAATTTCTAAAACGTGGGTCCTGTAGTATCATATCCCACCCATCCTGCTACGTCTTTCGGTAAATTTTTGTACATAATAATATTCACACTCTTTGGTCATATAACATTGTTTAGATTGAGGATCACTGACGAGGGTTAAGTAACCGAAACGTGCATGTCTGGTCCATGCTGAAAATTTAACTGCTCTTTTAAAATGACGCTATTGAATTTGAAGATGTTTTACTTATAAGGGGAAAACTTATATTTGTACTTCTGAATCGAAGGGTTTCTTTTCCGCCACAGATTACAAATCATACAAATCATGGACATGTGGTGACCTGTGTATTGCCTTGTCCTTCCTTTTGGACAAAATTTATGTAAGATTTGGTGAGAAACTCTACAAGCAGGTTGTAGGGATTCCAATGGGTACTAATTGTGCGCCTCTTGTTGCAGATTTATTTTTATACACGTATGAAAAGGAATTTATCCAAAATCTTCAAAAACAAAGAAAAAATGATGATGTGAAATGTTTCATTGGTACTTCTAGGTACCTGGATGATATTCTTACTATCGACAATCCTGTTTTTGAGAAATATAAAAATGTTATTTATCCACAAGAATTGATTTTAAACAAGACAAACGTTTCAAACACAGAAACACCATTTTTGGACCTAAATATCAAAATTGTTAATGGAGAGATCCATACAAGTGTGTATGACAAAAGAAATGATTTTGGATTTAACATAGTAAATTTCCCCTGGCTTGACGGTGATGTTCCTAGATTACCGTCCTATGGTATCTATATTTCACAGCTCATCCGGTATGCTAGAGCATGTACTGATGTTTTGGATTTTCATAGTAGAAATTTACAAATTACCAAGAAACTTTTAGGACAAGGTTTTCGCTTTCACAAACTAGTAAAGACTTTCTGGAAATTTTACAAAAATCATTGTCAACTTCTTCTAAAATTCGGACCAATACAGGCAACAGAGTATATTACTTTGGGTATTTCACAACCTGCATTTTATGGTGACATTATTAACAAGATAAGAAGGATCAAAGATAGACAACATCACTATCGAAAATGCGTCAGAATCATCAAACGCCTTTTATACCGTGGGTATGATCCTAATGTCACCAGACGGACACTAGGCTTGGTACTTGACCAATCTACAGTCTTGTACAAGCGCATTCTTAAAACTTGCACTCTGACTGACTGTGACGACGGGACTCCATGACGGGCCCTGTCCATACCTCTTTAGAGAAGACAGGGTCCCGACCACCTGTCCTCTCTGAATGTCAGTCGGACTCCTCGGGTGATAACATACATGAGCTCGCGGCGGCAGAGAACGGATTGTATTACGTACGCCCTCTTTTTATATCCATTTACATATTCATCTGTGTTGCATGGGCCCTTGCGTTTTGCGGTCTTGTTTGTGTGTGGTCATCTGACAGTGAGGAGGTTGTTTTACACCACAAATGTACATAATTACCATTACCAGAAAGAAACAGGTTATCTGACTGGCTAAAACTTTTGTTAACAGATATTAGGAAAGTTTCCATTATCAGACTTTAACAAGCATATCATTGAATAAAATTACCATTACCAGAAAGAAACAGGTTATCTGATTGGCTAAAACTTTTGTTAACAGAAATTAGAAAAATTTCCATTATCTGACTGTATCAAGCATTTCGTTGGATAAAATTACCATTACCAGAAAGAAACAGGTTATCTGATTGGCTAAAACTTTTGCTAACAGAAATTAGGAATTATCATTTACACTTATTTTAAATTGTCTTTAACACAAATTTAATTATCATCATCAGAATTAATTTATGTTAACAATAGTTTTAACTTCTATCCAATATGATATGAAAACATACTTTACCACGTGCAAAACCTAGTTTAACATACGTAAACATAGGTTTACATTTGTGAATGCAAATTGTATTATTTTCGTGACACCCAGAATTAATTATCATTACCATCTGTAAACCCTAGTTTGCACTCGGAAAACTAGGTTTTCCATGTGTATTCTAGGGTTTACAGCTATGAAACCTAGTTAATTGAATTTATGTGACTTTGGCGTGCCATAGAGGGTTGTGCGCACGTAATCCAGGATAATCATACCTTCTGCTATTTCCGTGGCAGATGGCCGTCCTAAGTCGGCACCGGTTGCCCATTGGTCTCGTTGGTTTATGTGTAGTCCTTTGTGTTTGATGTTTCTGTGTTGTGCGTTGACGTTCCTTGTCCCTTACGCGTCTCTTTGTGCTTGTCTGCTTTGTGTTTTTGCATTGGGTGTTTTGGGGTTTTGCTATGGGTGCTACAACCTCGTGTTGTTGGAGATCCCCTCCTTTGTTTTACATACATATTTAACAAATGTAGCATATTCCTCTGGTTATCAGTAGCTCATAAACCACGCAATACTACATATGCACTTCGTTGTGCCTGACATGCACGATAAGCGTTTCTCTAAGATCATTATTATACGGGGAGTTGACCTATTTTTTATGCCTTCGCGTCCGTCTGTCATACATCGTGCCCGGGCTATATCTCCTGAACCGTTTGCCGGACCACTTTTTAATTTTAGTACGTTGTTGCTTATGACCTAAAGATTTTACATCACTTTGACCCAAGGTCATGTGGCCAAGGTCAAGGTCACTAAGTACAATGAAAGAGTACATACATTTATGTCCTGGTTATATCTCTTAAACCCTTGACCCGATCACTTTCATATTTTAATATGTTATTGCTGATAAGGTAATGTGGCCAAGGTCATTTAGTACATTTTAATGAAATTATACATACATTTCTGTCCGAACTATATCTCCTATACTGTTTACCCGATCACTTTCATATTTTAGCATGTTGTTGCTGATGACTCGAAGGTTTCACATCACCTTGACCCCAAGGTCATATGACCAAGGTCACTTAGTGCATTTTAATGAAATTGTACATTCATCCCTGTTCGGGCTACATCTCTTGAACTGATTACCAGATCACTTCCATATTTTAGTATGTTGTTGCTTATGACCCAAAGTTTTTACATCACCTTGAACCAAGGTCATGTGACCAATGTCTAATGAAATTGTACATACATTCATGCCCCGGCTATATTTCTTGAACTGTTTACCAGATCGCTTTCATATTTTAGTATGTTGTTGCTCCAGGCTATATCTTTTGAATCGTGTATCCAATCACTATTTCAGTTTATTATTGCTGATGATCCATATGTTTCAGATCACCTTTATCAAAGGTCATGTAACGAAGGTCAATGTCACATAGTATGCTTATAATGAAGTAGTATATGCTCATCCTGTTCATGCTATATCTCTTAAAAACAAAATAATGAATCACTTTCATGTTTAAGTGTGATGTTGGCCATGACTAAAAGGTTTCACATCATCTTGCCCAAGGTCATGTGAGCAAGGTCAAAATAACTTAAAGGGAGGGGTTTACCGTAGTTATCTGTTTTTTTTTCTTTCTGAAAAACATTTTTTTTTAAATTTCAATTTAGTGTTGTTTTATTTTGTCGGTTCTTTCAACCATCATGTTAGAAATTATGCCGAAAACGTACAAATGTAAGTCAAATACTGTTCAAGAGAAACAATAAAAATGTTCTAGTGAGAGATTATGACGTCATCAGGAGTCATCAATAATCGATGTTTTAAAATGATGTCGCGAAATATAGTTTTTAAATTATTCTACTTTATTGTGACCTTTACTTACATGTATATGGAAATTGGGGGTTTTAAAAAACTGACAGGGTATCGGCGGATCCCCTGTCAGAAATTGACGCCTCGCGGTAAAACGGATATTTCTGACAGGATTCGCCGATACCCTTTCAGGTTTTGAAAAACACCAGTATGGTAACCCTATTCTAATGCAAATGGCCAGTCATGTGCTATAAAACGTCTGCTTTTAACGACGTCGCTATGGGAACGTATGACGTCATAGCAACAACTGCAGTGAAACATGAATCCCCTTGCATTTTTTTCATTGCTCAACCAATCAAAATGCGCGTTACAAACAGAGTGCATTAGAATAATTAAATGATAAGCCAGACTAACTCATACTGGTTTCAGCTTTGTCTTCGTTAAATCCCTTTAATTTCGTTTTCATCATCAACTCTTTTTACATGGTACATCTACAATTTGTTTTACAATTTACAATCTGCTAATTTGTGAGTTTGTGTAAGGTCTTTTGGGAGAATGTGAAGTAAAACTGAAAGTAGTAACATAAATATAATAAAAATCTAGTGTACCATAATCATACATGCACATCAATACAATTCAAAATTATTGTACTCAGGAGCGACAACGGCAAATGATACAAAGCAAACTACTGCAAACGTGGGAATTTCCACGTTGGGGTCATTTTCGCGAATAGAGGAATTTCGCGAAAATTTCCCCATTCGAAAATATCCCTATTGCATTCTTACAATGACAAAAAAACATTTTAATCGCGAACATTTTCCAACGCGAAGAGTCTTAATGTTGTAATCGCGACCCCCCCCCCCCCCCCCGCGAAAGTAATCACGTTACAATACCTAGAGTATTTCTGCACCGAAGAAAAACTCAATGAAACAGGACAAAATGTGAACTACAGACAAACACAGCCCTACTGAAAGCATTAACTCTGTTTCATATTAAGATCTCATGTTATCTTTTGACGACAATTGTCACATAATTGCTTCAATACATGACAAACGAAACTACTTTAAAACTACGAATTTCTCCTTCCTCATGTTACATTTCTTCGTCCCCCTGGTTATGGTGAATAAATATCACATATGCGTTATTTATATAGTTCAACCTACAATGACTTCGTTCTGAGGGCGAGGATACTAACAGAAAAACTACCGAGCCAAGGGAAGATTTGGGAGCGACTGTGCATATGCATGTCTTTGCATATGGGTTTGGATGATACAATGAAAGTATAAAACATCTCTTAGTTTGTCGGAGGATATATTAGGTAAGGAACATCCAAAACACCGAATTTAACAAATTCACCGGATATGACTTTTATACACGGCCTTGTGACAGGTGTTGCTAGCAGACAGGAAATGCTAACTCTACCCGGGCACCTGATCTCATATCCATTGGAGATTCACTGAACGTTTCAGTTAATATTATTTTTTAGTTGTGGGAGAAATTTCTATTTTTCTTAATATTTTTCGGTGTGGTAGTCCTCCATGTTAACTGCTTGTCTATTTTGTAATAGGAGAATCCACAAAAAATGATTATTTTGGGCAGGACTTGGGAGCAATGGAATTGTATTTTAGTGTGCGTCTTTCTTTATCTTATTTATTAAAGCTAACGCTACCTACAATTTCTGATCTAATCCCCTAGTGTTCGTTAAAAAAAAAAAAAAAAAAAAAAAAAAAAAAAAAAAAAAAACAAAACAGGGAGAGAAATTGAAATAAGATATAACATTCCTTTTCAATACTGTTTACTTTATTAGATGTTAAACGTCTTCAATTTCATTAGCATCGGTCAGAACAGATAAATTTGCAGTATGGACCAGCATGCACGTTTCGGGTACTTAACCCTCGTCGGTAATCCTCAATCTAAACAAAGTTATATGACCAAAGAGTGTTAAAGTTATGTCTCAAATGTACCGAAAGACGTAGCAGGATGAGTGGGATATTATGCTACAGGACCTAGGTTTTAGAAATTTCAAGAAATTTTGATAATAGAAATTTTCGAATTCGTTGAAGAGACGATCTACAGAAGTTGATCGAACTTGGCTACATGTGCCCACGGGGACTCGAGGTCCACCAGCAGTGACACTTACCAAGTGGTACAAATGTTAAACGTCTTCAAATTCAATAGCATCATTTAAGAACAGATAAATTCGCAGCATTAACCAGACATGCACGTTTCGGGTACTTAACCCTTATCATTGATCCACAGTCTAAGCAATGTTATACGGCCAAAGATTGTGAAAATTATGTCTAAAATGTACCGAAAGACGTAGGAGGATGGATGGGGTATGATCGTACATGACCCACGTTTTAGAAATTTCAAGAAATTTTATTAACAGAAATTTTCGAATGCGTCGAATAGACGATCTACCGAAGTTGATCGAACTTGGCTCATGTGTTCCAGGGACTCCTAGTCCACCAGCAGTGACACTCACCAAGCTTGTCCACTGTTTCTTTTGTCGTGAAAAGGTTCTTATTTACATTTTTCACGAATTTGTATGAGTATTGATTGTGTTTTTAAGATTCTGATTTTGGGTATTTCGCTTAATTTTCATATACTGATTTAAATTAAAAGAAATCTTGCGACAATGTAGCCAAGTTCGATCAACTTTGGTTTATAATCTGTCTCTTCGGCGCATTCGAAAAATTTTCTGTTGTCAAAAATCTTCGGATTTCTGAAACGTGGGTCCTGTAGCATCATATCCCACCCATCCTGCTACATTTTTGGTACATTTTTGGACATAGCGATTTTCACACTCTTTGGCAATATTACATTGTTTGGATTGAGGATCGCTGACGAGGGTTGAGTACCCGAGACATGCATGTCCTATCCATGCAACAGATTTTTCTGTTCTTGAAAGATGCTATTGAGTTTGAAGACGTTAAACACTCCAACATGACAAACATAAACACAAAAACACATGTATAGAAGTAGCGACACCATGCAAGATAAAGCAAACAGAGAATGAGACAAAAGCATTATTTGAGGATCACTGACGAGGGTTAAGTACCCGAAACGTGCATGTCTGGTCCATGCTGCCAATTTATCTGTTCTTAAATGATGCTATTCAATTTGAAGACGTTTAACACACATACAAGAATGAATTAAAGAAGATCCTGACGATAATCTCAACAGCACTTACAAAAGAGCACATAATTGAGCATCGACGGACCCCTAGCAAGCTAGAGGTGGTGCCCGGGAGGAGTAAGCATCCCCTCTTAGACTAGCCACACCCGCCGTAAAACGCACCGAAATAACTTTAAAGCTGGTCTCACAAGATAACACTGGTCAAATCTCAAAACAAGGATGATAAAGTTATCAATTTTGAAATATATCTTCTATAGTACAAATGTACCAATTTTGTTGTACTATACACATGTTTCGGATCTTTTAATCCTCGTCAGTAGTACTTCATGTCAAACAGTTCAAATAAAGCCGAAGTGAATATTCCTGGCGCCATCTACAATACAAAGCTTTAATTTCCTCTTGCCAACATGATCGGCTCCAAATTTTGTGTAGGGTTTATTCAGAAACGTATGTAATTGAAAAAGATGAACAAATATCGTTGGAGGATAGGCGCAAGGAGCTTAATTCTAAACATGACCGACAATTATGCCGAAACCCAGCTAAAGACAGAGCTATGAAATGAGGGAGATACCCCTTAGTTTTAGAAATTTACGTCTAATTTGATGACAGGAAATTTAGAATATATTTCAATGCAGTGCGTAAACACTAAAAATAGTCACATTTAAAATGACTTTTGATTTACTTTCGTTCAATGATTTGTTTTTTTTTTCATTGCATACTGTTATAATAGGTTTCAGTTCATATGAAGTAGAAATTCAAAATTCAATTAATGACGACGAAAACAAAATAGTAAAAATATAAAATTATAGGATGTATGAAAAAAAAACTATCGTAATGGTAACAATGAAAAAATGTAACGAAGATAAAATGTCTTGCGATTGGAAAATTAAATGGACTGATGGAAATTGCTAAAGTTTTGTAGCACTCGGATAAATGTGGTGACGAAACAATTGATTAAGTATGAAAAATTGCAACGGAAAAAAATGATATAAATGCACAACCAATGTAATTAATTCCCTGAGATGCAACTATTAAAAGGAACGTGCTGAATTTCGTATATTAACGCTTGTCACAATGCATAAGATCTAAATGAGTTATCACATTCTCTTTCCATCCCAAAATATTATAATTCAAAGATATTATGATTTTGTGTGCGGATATTGATATCTTTTTAATCACAATTACAGACATTCAATTGTCTTTTTAGGGACAAGTACGACAAATCAAAAGATGAAGTTATATCACAGATGCCCCCCCCCCCCCCCCCCAAAAAAAAACAAAAACAAGAAAATAAACAAGAAAGGAAAATAAAGCGATATAAAACAGCAACAACATACAAGAAAAAGAAAATTTAGAAACTCAAAATCAATAATAAAAAGTATGTTAGCACAATGCATTAAATGAAAATTAAAAAGTAAAAGGGTTTTTTTTTCTTACCTTAGTATTGTTTCCTGATCAGTAAAACGACTATAATATGACAGGATGTATGACCAATACAGTACGTGTCTGAAAGGAGAAAAAGATATTTGCACAACTGGAGAAAGGTCTGCCTTTCGACCGATTACATAGTCTGAACAAAATCAAATATCATTGATTGCAGCTTTACCCAGAAATTGAATTGAAAGAAAAGCACACATTTTACCCTCTTATGTAGGCGTCCAATCTTCAAATTTGTACTTTCTCCGATTTTATCTTTTTCTGTCGATTATCCTCGATGATGTGATGATGTGATAACGATGACAGGAAGATGACATATTGAATTTTACAATACTTTTCCTAAGTAATGATAGGATGAAAATGCTCATACCTAAGTCTGAAGAAAGTATGGTGCAAAAATACGGCTGTTTTCTTATCTTCCTGCCTATTTCAAAATTTCATTTTCATCCGTCAGATTTTTCTTAATTCTAAGAAGAAAGGAGGGGATCTTCAACAGTTCCTAGTTGCAGCACCAACAGCAAATCCCCAAAAAACATGCAACGAAAAGATGCAAATATATATATATATAGATATATATAAGAAATCAATCTCTTATAAAATTATCACGGATCCTCAATTGTTTTTGGGTTGTACAGCGATTCAACTTTATGATCTGGGAAAGAAAGGAGGGGATGTCCAACAACACTCGGTTGCAGCACCCACAGCAAAACCCCAAACACCCACTACAAAACACAGAGCAGACATCCACAGAAAGGGACAAGGAATACCAACTCACGCCATAGAAACATGAAACACGAAAGACCACACATAAACCAACGAGACCAATGGGCAACCAGTGCCGATTTAGGACGGTCATCTGCCACGCAAGTAGCATACGGTGTGGTTATTCTAGATTACGTGCGCACAACCCTCCTTCTTTTTCAATTACATGTTTTTGTACCCAGAGGCCTCGAAGAACGTACAATTGTGGTATAAAACAACCTCCTCACTGTTAGATGACCAAACACAAACAAGGCTACAAAACGCAGGGGCTCATGCAACACAGATGAATATGTAAATGGACATACACAGAGGACGTACGTAATACAGTCCGTGCTATGCCGACTATAGCGAGCAAGTCTAAGAATGCGCTGGTACAAGTCCGTAGATTAGTCAAGTACGATGCCTAGTATCTGTCTGGATCATATCCACTGTATAAAAGACAATTGATGATTTTGACGCATTTTCGATGGTTTTGCTGTCTACTTTTGATCCTTTTTAATTTGTTTGTTATATCACCATAAAATGCAGGTTGTGAAATACCCAAAGTAATATACTCTGTTGCTTGTATGGGTCCGAATTTCAGAAGAATTTGACAATAAATTTTTTTTCAATTTCCAGAATATTTTGACATAATTTTTTTTCTTAATTTGGAAATTCTTATATGAAAATCGAAAACATCAGTACATGCTCTAGCATACCGGATGTGTTGTGAAATGTAGATACTGTATGACGATAATCTAGGAACATCACCGTCAAGCCAGAGAAAGTTTCTATGTTGAATCCAAAATCCTCTTTTTGTCATACACTTGTAGATACTTAAACACTTGTAAATACTTAAAAATAATTAAAAACTTGTAAATACTTAAATACTTGTTAATACTTAAAAACTTGATTCATGCAAGTGTGTATGACAAAAGTGATGATTTTGGGGTCAACATAGTCTCAGGCTTGACAGTGATGTTCCTAGATTACCATGATAGACCTTGTATGTGTGAGCCACTTCTTAGATTTGGTACTGATGGTTCACTAGATAAGTCGTCATTCGTGTTTCTGTGGAGCTTGTGTCATTGTTTTCGTCTGTTTGTCCTATTTTCTTTTCGTTCGAGAAAATTTTGTTTTGTATTTTTCCATAATTTGTAAGACTTTTGATTGTGTGTTTTTTTTTTTGGAATATGGTTTCGGCTTTTGTGTTTGACATCCATTCACTGACTTCTATACAATTCGGAGAAGATACAATATTTTGAAAATCACAGATGATACGATTTTACCACTCGAAATCTGTTTAGATTACAAACGAAAACAAAATCAAGACCAAACTGCAAAGTCACAAGAGAGACACAAACATCAATATTCACAGAGACAATTATATATTATTGTTATTTAAAATAACAGTAATGACGTTGATTTTCTACCAAAGAGGCAGTCGTCTATCACAAGATCCTGAAACATATGTTTTATTTCAATGATTTAAGCAAAATAGCAAGATGCAAGATTGAACATTATTGCTCAACCAAAATGACCCACTGAAAAACACATACATACAGAATGGGATTGCTTGTTTTAAAGCGTAGGATTTTGTTTAAATTCTTTTAAAAAACGTTCAACATTGTACACCTAAAGTATATAATTATGAATTTTCTGATGCTAAATTTTTAATGAATGAAGTAGTGTCCTCCGTAGGGAAGTTTCATATAATAAATAACAATGAACACTCTATATCCACAAATTTTCGGCCACTCGGCCTTTATCAAGTGGAAAAGCACGAATATAAAAGAATTCTACGTAATATCCATAACTGCTGGTAAACAAAGCCCATTCGTGCTTTTCCACTTGATAAAGGCCGAGTGGCCGACAATTTGTGGATATAGAGTGTTCATTGCTAAATATTTAGAATAATTTTGAAACTAAGGAGTATCTCCCTCATGGTATGCCTCTGTCTTTATGTGAAATTTAGAATTTCGCTTTACAGATATCCGTTATCCGTGGATTTCCCCTTTTCGGCCACGAGCATCACTGATTAGACATTACTTGTTGAAATGCGCATATGGTGCAATTAATCATCGAACATATATTTCGATATAGATAATTATCATTTTATGCTTAAAACTGGCTATATACTGTAGCAACAGTTGACTTGAATATGGAGATATGTTTTGAGAACACCCTGTGGCCGGTCTTATTCCTCACCACGGGAATTCATACAATACAATACAACATTCAACAGTTTACGTTATAATCTACAGCGATCAATCCGGGCGAGCATCAACAGCTGGTTAAGGAGTTATTCAATTTATGAGCTTTTTATCCTAGAAAACATATAAGGAATCATATTTAATCATCGTAAGATAAGTGAAAGGCAGGAGTCAATCATGCATAGACGGATGATAAACTACCGCCAGAAAATAGATAATGAAAATTGGGTTACCTTAAAACTAATTTGAAAGATAAGACGTTCTAGACGCGAGCAAGTATTTTGTCCTTATGTGTATTTTGTATTTTTATTGCTCTGACAGGATATGATATTTGTTAATTACTTTTTAAAGGTCACAAGTCTATGATATGAACTAGAAGATTCTCTTATGCTGCGTTTTAAGTACAGCGTAGGTTCACCATAACTTGAAACCAGACTGGTTTATAATGATTCATCCTTATCACATCAATACAAGACTCGGTTGCAGAACTCACAGTAGAACATAGAAACATCCCTACGTGAAAACACAGAGAAGACAAGAACAAAAGGAGACCTAAAATGGACAAGGAACACAAAATAGAACATCACCGCACTTAACACAAAAGACTTCATATAAACAAGCGAGACCAAAGGGCAATCATTAAGCGGTGCCGACTTACGTCAGTCTCTTGCTACGTTAATAGCAAATAATGTGGTTTTTCAGGGCCCTCCCAATTGGCCGGTTACCCAGTGGTCTTGAAGAACGCAGTATTGTTGTGTTAAAAATTATCCTCACAAAAAATATAATATCGTACTCAAAATGTTGAGCCATCTGCTTTTGGTGACATTCCGGATTGAAAGCTATGAGAAGAAATTTTCGAGCATGACATTTTGTTTTGGTCTTTTGGCTGCTGCAGTGGTTACACACAAAACATCGAAAAAGGAACGACGGGAAACTATGGCACGCCAAAGTCACAAAATTCGAAAAACTAGGTTTCACAGCTGTGAACCCTAGTTTACACTTGGAATACCTAGTTTTTCGAGTGTAAACTAGAGTTTACGGATGGTAATAATAATAAATTCTAAGTGTCACAAAAATGAAAAAAAAAAAATGCATTTACAAACGTAAATGACAAATATGAATAATGACCATATCCCTGTATACAGCACATAATCGATAATTAAAAAAATCAGAAACCAAAGGCATACAAAATCAGGATAAAACAGGAACCAAAGCAAACAAATAAAAACCATCACCATATGAAAAGAAGCGAACTCCCGATATGGGAGTGAGACCAGGTGCCCAAGAAGAGTAAGCATCTCCAATATTTACCCCAATATTTACATACGTAAATCTAGGTTTCACGCGTGGAATCATTATTTAAAGAAGTTAAAAATTATTGTTAACATCAATTCCGATAATGATAATAAAAATCAATGTTAAAGAAAATTAAGATAAATGTTAATGATAATTTCTAATTTCTGTTAACAGTCAGATTACGCACATCACAAAACAAGAACATCAACAAACAGAGACAATCTAAAACAATTATACCAATCCGACCAATAATCAAATGGATAAAACATCGACTTCGGTCACCCATCACCTTTACTCATGTGGTGCATTGTTGTTATCCAATCACGTGCGCGCATCTCCTCACTAATTCTGATACAGCCATATATATGTAACTTCAAGGTGACAAGCAAATAAACCAAAAGAGGTGGTCTTCAGCAAGACTCGATTAAAATACCCTCACCGAAACACATACCAAATCACAAAATGTTTACCTGATAACGATATCCTTGACCAAAACATTCTTAGCAGTTTTGGGTTATTTTTATGACAATGAACGTCCGAAGCATAAGTTCATGCTTTCACAATTTATTTGATAGATTAAGAAAATTAAATACTGTATAATAATTTATGATTTATTACCGTACAATAAAGCTTAGTTAAATAATTTGCTAACACCAATCATCTCCTTTGACATAATTTCCCCATTTCCTATTTTGATATCGAGGTTTAAAAACGATATCCAATTAGCTTTTAACCTTCCTTTCTCACTCAGTGATCTGCAAACATATTTTACCGCAATTTGTTACTCTTAACCTCTGTTGCTTGGATGTTTTCGCTTTGGATTTTGATAGTAGAACTTTAAAAATTACGCTTTCATAAACTAAACTAGTTTTAAATACTTTTAATTCTACAGAAAAAATATTGTCAGCTTCTTATGAAATTTGGACCCATACAAGCAACAGAGTATATTACTAGGTTATTTCACAAACTGCCTTTATGGTGACATAGTAAACAAAATAAGATTGATCAAAGGTAATTACCATCAACATTGCTTAGGAATAATCAAACGCCTTTTATACCGTTCATCCTGCTGTCATCAAACGCACTACACCCTTGCATCAGCGCATTCTAAAAATTTGCACTCTGACTGACGCTCTTCAATCCGCTTTAGCGATGTGACAGGGCTCCAACCACATGTCCTCTCTGAATGTCGGTCTGACTCCAACGGTGATAACATGCATGAGCTCACTACAGCCGAGAGAGTACGGAGTGTCTTCCGCACGTCCTTTATTTTTGTATTCCATTACATATCTATATGTGCGTTGCTTGGGCCCCTGCATTATGCTCTCCGTTTGTAAATTCATCTTACAGTAAGGAGGTTATTTTCACCATTATTGTGCGTTACATGTATCTCTGGGTAACAGGAAAAGTTGGGGTGGGTCGGTTGTGCACACGTAACCCGGTTAACCACATTATGTGCTTCTGGCGTAGCAAATGGCCGTGCTAAATTGGCACCGATTGCCCAAAGTCTCGTTGATTTATGTGTAGTCATTTGTGTTTGATGTTTCTATGTTTTGTGTTGGTGTTCCTTTTACCTCTCATTCTGTGCTTGACTGCTCTGTGTTTTTTCCATGGGTTGTTTTGATGTTTGGCTGTGTATGCTGCAGCTGAGTGTTGTTTCTTCTTGGAGTTAACTGTAATACTTTTCATACAAATGGTTCATCTTCAAAAGAAGTCTTTGGTTTTTTTTTTGTTGTTGTTTTGTGTTATCCTATTGCAGAAACAGTAGTAAAACAAAGTGGGATAATATTTTTCGCCTTAACTTTTATCTTTCGCCATTTCTGTTAAACTTGCAAGTGTGTTTCATTTCCTTACAGTCTCTTATTGAATATTCTATCTTGATATTCGTGTTATTGAATTGAATAAAATTATCTGCATTAAAGGATGGACTTGTTTTAAAGCATCAACTAACCATTTTTCTCATTTTCTCGAAGGTATTCAATATTCGAGAAATATTTGGTTTATTACATCAGAAACGATATAAATTTCGACTTAATGAAGAATAATTTGCATGTAATATAGGCTAAGTGATTGTTATTTACAATTTATTTTCTTTGGAATTTGAAAATTTGTTGACTTTTATTTTATAAATGTCCCTCCATGTGTCTTAATGTGGACACATTTATGTTTTCACTTAGCATTAAATTTATGCTTTATTTGGATGAATAAGATCTCAGTGAAATAAAAGATTCTTTTTTTTATTTCAAAATTTTCTGTCCTCTGCTGGAGCTTTATGTACAAATGGCTGTGCTCTGTTACTTCTAGATCTATATTTTTCCCTCTTCTCTTTATTTGATTGTCAATATTAAAATGAATGTTCTATTATTATTATGATGTTGTTTGAACATGCTGCTCTCTTACCTTTATATATATCTTGTAATACCGTATAACCAGAAATTTTCGCGAGATACTAATTTTCGCTATATTTGCGAGTGATTTGGAATCGCGAAAAATTATCCTCGCGAAAAATTGTGTTTGATAAGGTATGACATCAATTGGTATATTAGTGCCATTTTGGTTTTACTATACATGTGTCATTCTTCACATATCACGAAGTAAATGGAGTGTATTCTTAAGATAGAAATAACTGAAACTTCAATAATGGAAGGTACAAAACAGTGAGGTCATATTTACATATTTATTTGTAATTTCGGAATCGCGAAAAATTGTACTCGTGAAAATAAAGATACCCTATTTTACCATGAAATCGCGAAATTTGATACTCGCGAAAATTTCTTGTCATACGGTAGTTCCACTCCTCGCTATATATAACATCATTTTTAAATTTCTCTCTTCGTGTTGTTCATTGCCATGTCCATCTACATTATGATCATACTTGTCAGTTTTATATCGTTTTCTAAATGCTGGCATATGTATAAGTACATTGCTTTTGCTGTAATTTGTACGTTTGTATGAAAGTTTAGATTGAGGATCACTGACGAGGGTTTATTACCCGAAACGTGCATGTCTGTCCATGCTGTAAATTTATCTGCTCTAAAATGATGCTAATTATTGAATTTGAAGACCTTTTAAAGTATTTGTACCACTTGGTGAGTGTCACTGCTGGTTTACCAAAAGTCTCCGAGGGCACATGTAGCCAAGTTCGATCAATTTCGGTTGGTCGTTTCTCCAAACGCATTTGAAAATTTCTGTTTACAAAATTTTCTCAAATTTCTAAAACCTGGGTCCTGTAGCATTATATCCCAGCCATTTTGCTACGTCATTCGGTATATTTAGGGTATAGCTTTTACAGATTTTCGTCATATTACATTGTTTACATTGAGGATCACTGACGAGGGTTTATTACCCGAAAAGTGCATGTCTTGTCCATGCTGTAAATTTATCTGCTCTAAAATGATGCTCATGAATTTGATGACGTTAAACATAATACGTATGTACATGTTGCTCATCTCTTTATCTTTTGCAATTTGATAATTTCTCTCTTTATATCATTTGATGTAATTTGTTTATTGCTTTTTTCTCTTTATATGATGCCATTTGTGCATGTCGCTCTCTTCGTTTTTATGCTGTCTTTACATATATTACTCTCTCAGCTTTTATATGAAGTCAGTTGTACAGTATTCTTTCCCTTATATGATTGTTGTCTCCGCTATATGTGCTGCCATTTATGCTATCTTTGCTTTCTTTCTATGCTAAATGTATGTCATGACATTGCTCTCATGACCAGATGTCATGCGAAAAGTGTTACCTCAAGCGCAACGAGTCTATCCAAGCAATTTATAGATGGTCAGTAACGAGAGTAAACGAATACCTTTTTTTCTCAGAATTATTTTATTATCAAATTCATACTTGCAAAGAAACACTTAATGCAAAATTGAATTTGGAGGAAAGTTCCAAATTGGATGAAACAATGTAAGCAAAATAAGATCTGCATAAGGAAAAAAGAAAAGAAAATTGATTTGGTCAGGGGAAACAAAAAAATATTTGTATGACTTTATACAGAGATCGGACAATTATGTCACTTGATTTCATATGAGTTACTCGTAAGTCCAAACAGTTACCGACAAGGGCTGATAATTGATCGAACATTCTGAAATTTTACAGGGATCGCCAGCGGGCCGCTGTCTTTCGCAATCTCTGTTAAAGCTTGTTGAATCTATTTGAAGTGGCCTATGTTTTTCTCCCTCGTTTTCATGATCGTATGAGTAAAATATTTAAATTAAATATTTTCGAGACGCATGAGAGTTTAAATGTTGGCGTTGCGACTTTTATGCTCCTACGAACTGTAGGCATATTTTTATAGTCGCAATTTCAGATTTACCACTTTGAAATTGTATTTGATGTGCATGCAAATGTATTTAAAGAAATATGTAATCCCCATTCTAACTTGCTTTGATAAATCGAATACTTCATGGCTTCACTGCGCAGCGCTGTTCAGGATGTGACGTCGTCGTTGATTTGAGGGAAAAAATGCTATGATTTTATTGTTGCATAGCAAATTTCCCTACAAACGAGTCGGAAAGCCAGACAATAGACTTCGAAAATTCGATCACGATAGGAAAAATTAAAACGTATCAAGACGGTGAGATCAAATGTTACGTCACAATGAACAATTCTACAACATGATGTCATGTCTGGTGTCTTTATACTTTTAGTCTAGAATTTATAATGTTCAAAACTATGATCTTGAAAATGAAGTATTAAATTGCGTTTTAAGTGAACTGGAATGACTCATGTCCATTCTTATTTTTGCATGTCGTAAATATGTCTATGTTTTGGGTTGTGGTAATAGTTTATTCCCTAATGTAAGTGTCTCGTGTTGATAAAATCCCTCTGCTCATTGCTTTTTTGTCGTTATAAATGTTTTATTTCTTTATTGGAGATGTTTTATTTCGTTTGTGTCTGATTGTCAACATCTTTTTTCGATGTTATATGCACTTGGTCAGTATATGTCCTCGGCTTCATTGTTCTAGTATTTATTTCAGAAATCGATCTTGTTCATTACAAACTCTCAAAAATAGATACGGCTTACAATTGGCAAACAGTATATTCTAGACATAGTATCAAACAATTAATTTTTGATACTAAAAATCGAAAGAATTCACGAAACAAAGTTTTAATCAAAACATGTTGGTGTTGCTTCCATCAATTTCTTTGATTTTGTATAATAGATTAACAGTTATTCCAGATCAATAGCTAAGGAAAGGGTAAACAAATTCTCAAAACCAATGAGCATTTTCTATTATTTTCACTCTCAGTAAATGACCCTATTTCAGATAATTTTCGTCATCATCATCTATCAACGAGATATTAAAAGGAAACTTCGTACAGCATCATTTCTTGTGTTGACGTCATATGAAAAAAATGTGCCCGCTGAAAACCTCTATGAAAATAAGAACAAAAACAAAACAAAAAAAGAACCATACTTTAAATTTGTACCAATTACTTTCCATTTTTAGACAGCAGAGTCTAACTGACGGCCTCCTGATTATGTCTTCTTTCTGTCTTACATGTAAATTTTGATACCCCTCGGGTGGAACCGATGTATCTTTCATGGAATAGTCTTATAATATCACATTTTAGAAATATTTTGGCTTGACAAATTCACATAACAGCGACCTCGAATTGGTGGCTCTGCGACTTGCACATAACCTTTTGACCCAGGTTTATTTCGATGATCTACGGAAGAATGACACTGAGAAATATCTACAGACTTTACAAAATCTATCTCGTTCTACTTGATTCTTCACTTATATCTATTGCAGCCACTGAAAACATCTAATGTGGTACATATCTCAGTTGTAATTTCCAAAATGGATTACTGAACTTTTATGAATGCTGTGATTTGTGTGCAGGAGATGCTTACTATTCTCAGCGCATCTGATTGCCACTCTTCTGTAAGGGTAAGATTAGGGGTAGGTACTCTATGAATGATTCGCAGGCATAAGTTGTATAATTGTTGCGAATTTAATTCTACTGCAACTACTGTTCATGCGGCTCACTTTGGAGACTAGATAAACGTAATTTTTACTGTTTTATCATTCAAAAACAATGAAATTGGTACCATTCATTAGATCTCGCTTAGTCGTAAATTTTGGTATAAGTTATATGATGGTCATTGCTCACAATAAAATTTATAGACAAAACAAGTTTTCGATGGGCCATTTCCAATGCTAATTTACCTGTGACGTCGTGACGCGTTCCATAGGCTCAATTTTAAATTCGGCGACGTCACGCTGAAAAAAACATTGAAAACGCCCCATCCAAAATTCATTTTGTCTGTATAATATGATTGCATAAACCTACGACCATATAACATATACCAAAATTTCGACTAAGCTATATCTATTCAATGATAAAGATTTTTATTTTATTTTTTGCATGACAAAGTAATCAAAGTTTCCAAAGTGAGCAGCGGGTGAACAGCGAAGTGCCAGTAGGATTTGATAGACGCATTTTGAATTGGAGATAGATCTTTCTAGAGATTTTGTAATGTAAAGAGCAAGCGTCTATACAAGCAATATTATTGCTAATATTATTTTAATCCTCCTCTTTTAACTAATCAAAAAAACATATCATGAGCATGATAGAAAGTTATATGATATTGACGGAATGACTAGATTGTGATCTCTTACTAGAGCCTTGTACACCATATCGGCGATACTTAATGGTTGGACAAGCTTCTTTTCAGAACAATAAGATGCATTTAGTCTTTAGTTAAGGTCGATTTCATGCATTGTGAACGTCGCCGCATTATTCGTTTCCCCTTAAGGAACAATATTGAGGTTTAAATATCTGATGCAAATCTGATTCATTCTAATCTTCACTTAAATTCATTTATTTTCTTTTTTTGTGCCGAACACATCTGCATACATGAAATAGAAGTACACTCTGCCTAGTAAATTTTCTTTTCGTCCCTGTTGTTTCAGAACTTGTTTTGTCATATATTTACTGTATGTTGCATTACAGTGGATGTGTTCCGAACTTCCGATATAGTTGGTTAGATAGTAGTCGGTGCGAAGTAGTCTTTTTTATATCCTTACACTAATAAAAGAAATGCTCTGGATATGATGTTTTGTTTGTTTGGCGATCTTACCCAATTTAAGTATCTTCTGGCAAAAGCTCTACTGATACCATGACTTCAAAATGATTGCAAATCTCTCATTCGAATACGAAGCAAATTAAATCAGATGTAAGAAAGCAGGGGATTTTCAAGAGGACTCGGGTATTAGCTCCAACAGCAAAACACCGCAGCACAGATACAAAAATACATAGCAGACAAGCACAATAAGAGACACAAAAAGGACAAGAAGCACCAAACACCATAAAGACGACATAGAAACGATAAAACACAACAAAAACCAACAAGACCAATCGGAGGCGACCAAGGACGGCCATCTGCCAGTTTGGTGGCAAATGAATCGGTTATCCTGATTACATACGCTTAACTCTTCCATTGTTCGGTTACCCAATGGTCTTGAAAACCCCACATTTGTTGTGTATGATAGTCTCTTCACAGTATATTGACGACACACAAGTGACACACCAATAAATATGTAAAAACTATTAGATATCAAAATCATAGGGGGTACGAAAGTCCGTGATTTGCTACGTCTTTCGGTATTTTTTCGACATAACAGTCATAGTCTTTGGCCAAATTCCATTGTTTAGATTGAGGATCACTGACGAGGGTTAAGTACCCGAAACGTGCATGTCTGGTCCATGCTGCAAATCTATCTGTTCTTGAATGATGCTATGAATTTGAAGACGTGTAAGATCTGCCGCCTGAAGTCAATGCAAGCAATCACACGAGGAATCCAACCTTCATGCAGAGAGTGCAGGTGGTAGGGACCATGTATTCTCTAACGAGCTTTGGACAGGATCCATCATTGAGACAGTAAGGGCGTAATTCGTAAAACTGATGATCAAGTACCTCACAGAAAGCCCTCCTGGTGACAGAAGGATCTTATCCATGATGAAAAAATTGTGTCTACCTTTCGACACGTTACATAACAATACCAAATTATAAATTGAAAGAAAGACTCGCAAAAATTAGAAGCACTGCGTTTAAAACAAATATGAATTTATTGTTGTTAACTATTACAAAACCTACATCGTAAAAGATAAGTCTGTTTTAAAAAATATATACACTGAAACAGATATTATTCATATATTAAACCTCCTGATCGACTACATTTTCAAATTGTCGGAATTCTGATGGGAACCAATTGTTCCCAACATTACTTGCCGACATTTTTCTTTACTCTTACAAAGCTGAATGCATTCAATATTTGGTCTCTGAAGGGAAAAAGTACTTAGCTTCTGACTTTAACTTCACTTACAGATATATAGACGATGTGCTGTCCATCAATAATCAAAAATTCGCGCGGATTCCTTAGCAGAATCTATTCTTCGGAGCTTAAAGTTAAAGAAACTACAGAGACAAATAATTCAGCATCCTATTTATACATGATGTTGTCCTACGACACTGATGGTCACATGAATACCTCACTCTATGACAAACTTGACTTCAATTTCAGCATCACAAACTCTCCTTTTATGAGAAGCAACATCCCTTCGTCGCTTGCAGCGTAAGTACCAAATACACAGATTTTGTGTGAGTGCTAGGCGTCTTTCAGATAAGCTTATCAATCAGGGATACGTTTGTGACCGACTAACATCGTCACTGAGGAAGTTCTACGGTCGAAAAGGTGAACACGTCATACACTATGATGTCCTATTGTCAAGAATGGTGAATGGCATTCTGTCTTTGACCATTTGTACCATCAAACCACAGAATATGCTTATATCTTCCGAAATGGAAGTAACCGGATGTGATAACTCTACCGAATTGAAGCATGGTGTTGCATGCAAGCTGGAGATGCTGACTCTTCCTGGGCACATTGTCTCACTCCCATAGAGGGAGTTCGCTTCTTTTCATGTGGTGGAGGTTTTTTGTTTGTTTGCTTTGGTTCCTTTGTTATCCTGATGTTGTATGCCTTCGGTTTATGATTTTCTGAATTATCGAATTAGTACTGTGTATGGGGATATGGTTATTATCTATATTTGTCAATTCAATCCTCTTTCTTTCGTTTTCAAATCACTATAAAAGACGGGTTGAGAAATTTCGTAAGTAACATACTCTGTTTCATGTTTAGATCCGAATTTTCAAAAGAGGCCGAGATGCGTGTTTTTTTTTGTAAAATTTCCTAGAAGCCGTAAGTAGTTTATGAAAGCGGAATACTTGACCTAAAATTTTCCTGGTAATTTGTAAATGTGTACTGTGAAAATCCAAAACATTATTACATGCTCTAGCCTATAGGATGAATTATATATGTATATTTTGTAGAACTGTAGTCTATGAACATCACCGTCTAGAGAATTTACCATAAACATTGCAGAAGTATCCACCAGTTGCCCATTGGTCTCGTTGGTTTATGTGTGGTCTTTTATGTTTAATGTTTCTATGGTGTGAGTTGGTGTTCCTTGTCCCTTTTGCGTCTCTTTCTGTGGGTTTCTGTTCTGTTTTTTGCATTGGGTGTTTTGGGGTTTTGCTGTGGGTGTTGCAACCTAGTGTTGTTGGAGATCCCCTCCTTTCTTTTATTCAGTCTCATAGTCGAGAAGGCAAGGCAAAATCATTAGATTTTCCACAGGAACGGTTGCGAACCTCGGAATGAACAAAATTCCGACTGTTGAATCCAAAATCAAATGTTTTGTCATACACACTGGTATGATTTTCTCCATTATCAACTTTGATATTAAGGTCTATAAATTGTGTTTCTGTGTTTGTGATATTTGCTGTGTTTATTGTCAAATCTTGAGGATAAATTTCATTCTTGTATTTTATAAAATCATGGATGTGAATAGTCTGAATATGAATTTTTATTACTCAAACAACAGATAAGAACAACTTGTTCATAATATGTACAACATCATTATATACAAAATATGCAAATATCAATTATCTATCAACAAAATAGAAAAAAAAACTGTGAATATGCTGAATTATATGTGACTGAAAATTGAAAAAGCAAAAGTGAACATGAAAATGATAAAGACATAAATACAAAAGGAAATATCAATATTATTCAAAACAATGTGGTGATCATGGTCTTGTCGAACAAAATTTGAAACGAAAATCATTCCTCAATGATATTAAGTTAGTTTAGATACATATAAGAACATTTAAAATGATAAAGATTTGCTAAGTAAACGAAAGTTTATTCTTTCATTGATATGACCGGTATTTCTTGTTTAGAAAAAAAACCCCATTTTAATGTAAAACGAATATTCCCAACAAAATTGCCACGGTATCTGAATGTGGGATGCGAGATAACTCAAATTTATTTTTGTCATTACATTTTATACTCTAAAGGAAAATGTGAATTTGCAAAAAAAAAACCCAAATAATTAAGGAAAAATTACAAAATGAATACCAGTAATACACAAGCGGACATGTCTCTGTAACATGTTACGGACAGCTAACAAAATTCAATCGTTAAACGTCTTCAAATTCACTAGCATCATTAAAGAACAGATGAATTTGCAGCATGAACCAGGCATGCACGTTTCGGGTACTTAACCTTCGTCAGTGTGGCATATAAGATTGCGGTACAAGGAAGGCCCATTATATCTGAAAAAGGACATACAACCCCCCCCCCCCTAAAAAAACGAACACAGTAAAAGAGCTTGTCAACCATACATAGTGTGTCACGCACAATGCAATACAGTACATGTATACATAAATAAAAACAAGATATATAACATGGCAATGAGAGTCCAAGCTGGATCTACGTGGTCAACAAAAGACAACAATGCTACCAATGTTAAACGTCTTCAAATTCAATAGCATCATATAAAAGCACATAAATTTGCAGCATGAACCAGACATGCACGTTTCGGGTACTTGACCCTCGTCAGTGATCCTCAATCTAAACAATGTAATAGTGTAACAATGTAAAAACAAAGCTTTCAACGGGTTTAAGACAATTTTTCGATTATAGTATTTTCATTTGGACCAATCTACAGCCTTTTTCCCGCGCATTCTAAAGAATTGCACTATGACTGACTGTGATGACAGAACTCCATGACAGGCCCTGTCTGAACCTCTTGAGAGATGACAGGGCCCCGACCACCTGTCCTTTCTGAATCTCAGTCGGACTCCTCGGGTGATCACATGCAGGAGCTGGCTACAGCCGCAAAGCACGGAGTGTATTTCGAATGCCTTCTGTTTTTTTTAAATATCCATTTACATATCCATCTGTGTGTTTCTTGGGCCACTACGTCATGCTGTCGTTTTGTATGTCCACCTTACAGTGAGAATATTTTACACCACAATTAAGCGTTCTTCGAAACCTCTGGGTAATCGGACAAGTGGGAGGGTTGTGCGCACGTAATCCGGATTATCACACCATCTGCTACTTTCGTGGCAGGTGGCCTTCCTAATTCGGCTGCCAATTGGTCCCGTTGGTTTATGTGTGGTCTTTTGTGTTTCATGTTGCTATGGTGTTACATTGTAGTTGGTCTCGTTGGTTTATTTGTAGTCTTTTGTGTTTCATGTTTCTATGGCGTGAGTAGGTCTTCCATGTCCCTTTTGCTTCTCTTTCTGTGGGTGTCTGCTCTGTGTTTTTGCATTAAGTGTCTTAGAGTTTTGCTGTGGGTGCTGAAACAGTGTTGTTAGGGATCCCCTCCTTTCTTTCAAGTAAAACAATATTTATTTCTCACTTTTCCTGAAGATTAATTACTGACAAAGATGCCATGTTATTGTCAGCATTACCTCTCTTTTCATTGCGCCTTATGCAGGGGCAGATAAGATTTTTGTATTCTTTCTTATATCTCTTGTTCATTACAGCATAAATAAGAAAGTTTATTGAACAGTTCATCAGTGTTCCAACCTTAAATATTTCACTGCTGACCAATGTTGAGTTTGATATCTTTATGATACCAGCAAGAACTGAGAAAGCATAGAAATCAAACGGAGAGCACAGTACAAGGAAGCTTACACTGACCATCAGGAGTGATACAGTCAGATTTCTGTCAGCTAACTTTCTTTGTGTCTTCCCATTATTCTCTGTAGTATTTCGACGAGTATTGCCAGAAGAACGCCTCAGACCATGTATAATCACAATGTTACCGATCATCACCAAGGGAATTGGCAGAAAATCGAACACAATTCTATTGACCCTATTGAGCGTGGATTGAAACGAAGTCTCGGCTAAATGTTCTCTCAGATACTGCTTAGCCTCCTTTTGGGTCATTGGGAAAGTTTTAGCTTTGGACTCCGTGTTGTAATCATAAATGAAAACGTCTATAGTATCAGGAACGGACAGTACCGAAACAACAAGATATATGATCATAATTCCAAATGTAGTTTTCTTTCGAGTGAATAAGAATTTTACTTTTAGAGGTAGTGTAACAGCCAGGACCCTCTCTATTACGATAGCCAAGATTGTACACTTACTTATCCTTTCTGATGTGTATGCCAATTTCAGATATGCAAATGAGTTGATTTTCCATCGAAGATAGTCCTCAGGACAGAGAAGTTGAGCCCATACACAAACCATGTAGATAGTTCTTACACAAAGTGTCAAAAGGTCAGACATAGCCAAACTGACAAGGAACTGTGAAGTAGAGGTCTTCTCTTTGATACGATGAATAACAATAAGAGTCGCAATATTTCCTGCAAATCCAACAGCGATGATGATTGGTGATATCCCACAGTACAGGATGAAGCGTTCTGTCACCATTGTATACAGCCCTCCTCCATCGGTGGCAGCGGTGATATTGGAGGATAGATTTACATTCTCTGTTACCATCTCTGTCGTGTTCTCCATAGTGAACTGTTGATTATAAGATATAAGTACTGCAATTTTTAATCTCTTTTTACAGGTGTCAATCAAGTATAACTGTGTTCTTTACGTTCGAATTTACGTCTCATGCGTCTGTGTTCCGCCTTTATCAGTGCAACTATCGTCATATCTCCTTATCTTACACTAGTTGAAAATATAAATCGTCATAACAGACGGACACAATCCTACCTCTTTCTATTTCTTAAGATTATCCTGCTCTTATGATTTATGTTGTTTTCATTTTATTTGGGTTGCTTGTTTCTTGGTGAGAATGTTATCTTTTGTCAGGTTTTCTCCGTTGGTTTGTTGGTGCGATTGTTTTACGTATTGTCATGCAATATTTGTTGCGACCTTGTTCTTGTGTCTTTTTGCATTCCTTAGAACGTTGTCTTCTCTGAGAGGTTTTTGTCGTTCTCACTTTCAAATCAATCTCAAACTACAACAACATCTTTCTAAGGGCAAGATGACTTTAATACTGGGAAATTCCTGGTGTAAAAACTATCACACTGACTTTCTTTTTCTAAAATGCATATTTGATTGTAGTTTTAAAATTGTCGAGGCAAGGGAAGGGAAGTAAAAGTAGTCATGTCGATTAAAAAGAATGATTCAACACGCCTACAGGTGCTTGCTATCACAAAAGTCTAGATTATGTTTTTTGAAAAAGAAATAAATATGAATTACATAGATTTTTCATGAGAACTTGCAAGCTAAACAAGTGACCGAAAAATCGTATTAAAAATATATTGATATCTATGCATATCCGCTGATGGATGTTTATCAAGAATCAACGCAGACAAAATTGTAGTTGATGTATGTAATGTGATGTTGGAAGGGTTCTGTTTTCTTAACTTTTGAGAAAATTTGAAGATTTTGTACTTTTTTTATGAATGGAAGAAAACATCCCGAATCGTGATATAGAATTTTTGTATTTTTGAATATTAATATTATACGACCTCAATGTTTGAACATCTACCTGACAGTCCTATCAAATCTATTAAAAAAAGCAAATGCGATAGAGAAAGATTTACATTAATACATCAAAGAAATTCATTATCTCTTGCACGTTAAAGATAAATTACACAGATATTTATAGTATTTAAAATTTTCACCTACCTTCTATGCCTAAAAAGCAAACAAAACTAATCGTGGAAGGCGCAAATATTGGGTTTTGAATTCATATGTTATCATGTGATGAACATGATCAATTATTAATAACTAGATTAAAAAATAATCAAACGAAACTGATGGAGCAAACTGAGACCTACATAGACAATTATTGAACCTTGTACAAATCATTGTTGTTTTGTCGGTCAATATTGATTTTGGATACTGAAAGGAAATTAGGTTTTCAAATAGCAAGTATGACAAAAAACCCAAAAAAGATTTGCCTCTGAAAAGATTCGAATGACCTGGTTTTTCTAAAATAAAGGAGGTGCCCTTACTTTGTCGATGTTTATCAGTGGACCTTTCCTGTATATGGCAATAAGACTGATAAAATAAATAATCATTTTAATAATATGTGGCAAATTTGGAAGCGACTGACATGAAAACAAATTCAATGCAAAGAAGTATGGCATGTAAAAGGAATGTCTACCTTCTTGAAGAAAATTCCAAACCAATTTACATGCACCAGACACATGTTTCGAATATTAAATTCTCATCAGTGATGCTTTCAGCGGAGCCACCAAAAATAATTTCAGTAGCGCCCTCTTTGTAAGAGCCAGTTAAGAACAGAGCTATGCCATGTCTTAGTTTCAGAATAATTTATCAAATTTCTTATCAGAAAATTTCAAGTCAGTGCAGAACCAAAATAAAACTAGCTATATAGGCGAAAGAATTTTCCGGGGAACTAAAGACATGCAGAAAATTCCAATTAAATTCACATTATATGAAAAGGATACCTTCACAATTCATCGGTGGTTTTTATATACATTTACTAAATTAAAGAGTTCCAACTAGTAACCTTCTTTAACAAGATTTCAAATCAGCGAATGAAAGTCAAACACAAAATCCGAAACCAGATTCCAAAATCTACGTCCAAGTTTTAACTCAAAATTTCATCATCTGTAGAAATTGGCACGTTGCCAATTTAATATTCTAATTACAACGCGTAAAAGCTCGAAAACCGTAAAGTTTTCATCGAAAATATTTTAGTGACTGAAATGTTCGCCAAAGGAAACATTTCACCTTCAGATCTTCTTATACTTTTTCACACGGTACTGTCCTATGGTACATTAAAATTAAAATTTAAATATGCAGTAATGACGAAAGTCGTCATTACTGCATATTTAAATTTTAATTTTAATGTGTCATAGGACAGTACCTTCCTTCTATCATGAAAAGAGAGATGTTTCTGGAAATTGTTCGGAACGATAAGGGGTAAGAATAATAAGAATAAAGGATTCCGACGGTTAATATCAATTCTCTGTAAGGACCAAAATATTTTGGAAACAGCATGTCATGGATTTTCATGATTTTCTCTATTAATGGTATGTATAATGCCCTGAACACAAAAATAACAATTTTTTGAAAAGGAATATTCCGGTTGCCATGGAAACGATGTCTGTCTATTTATAGCACTAAAAAAATGGTCAAATAAGTCATCTTTGTTTATTATGTTGCCATGGAAACCATTGTCAGAGTTAATTGGCATTAACAACTTATTATCTTTAAAACCTCTTTTTTTAGAAAAAATACAAAATTTTTGACATTTCTTTCAATTAGCCGGATCCTATCAAATCAAAATCAGTCAAAAATTGCCATAAAATAAGGTCAAAATCAAGGCCTATTTTTGTCCAATTTTTACCATTTTTAAGCAAAAATAACACAAAATGTCAGGCTGATAACACCATCACTTATGTCAGAACAAAATAGATTTCATGTGACAAATATAATCACTGAAAAAAATAAGTGGGACCTTGTTTCGTTTTCCTACATTTTGAGGTCAAAAATGGTTGCCATGGCAACTTCTCATTTGACACAGTCATGACGACTATATCTTTTTAAAAAGATTTTTAGCATGGTTTAAATAACTTATATTGCTTAAGCTTTATGTAGGGTTAACAGAAGAAATTATTCTTTATTCGAGCACTTCCAAAATTTGTCAAGGTCATTGACTCTGAGTTCAAGGTCGATTCAAAATATAGGTTCCAATTTCAATAAAATTTTAATTTTTGTTGTTATTTATTGTTACTTAATTTAGGCTTGACTGTCATATATTTGTATCAAAAATACTTCTTTCTAAAATTAGGACCGATAGATGGAAAAACAATACAATTTTTAGTTCAGAACATTTCTCCTAAACAAATTAGCCCAGACAAAAATCATGATAATCTCACATTTTTTTTATATGTTTGTATGAAATATTAGCTAAAAATCAAGGATGTCATTGATTTTGAGATTTTATGCAACTTTGGTCAATAAATGGGGGATATATCCAAAATCACTATGTATGTGTTTGTTTTACTCAATATCACATGATTTTTGAGTAACTGCCTCTCATATTTTTGAAAAATCACAGAATTTTGCCAAATTTTGTGAATTGCATTCAAGATGACCTTGACATTGGGTCCTGTGACCTTGAAAATATTTAAGGTGAATTTTTTTAATCAATAATGCTCTTTTATATGCACTGATAAAAAAATGCTTAAAAATATATAATTAACAGCTGAAAATTTACCAGTAAATTACTATATGTGTAATAGCACTGAACAGACTATCACCATGGTAACCATTTTTATACCCTTTTGAATAAAATTGTGAAGAGGTCCCACTCAAATTTTAACATTTTCTTGAAGATTGAGGATTAAACTGTAAAGATAATTGGCAGTAGAAATCAAGTTAGCCTGACATTTCAGATTATTTGCCCTTAAATTTGAGCAAAATCATGTTAAATTAGGAGCTTTTTCGGTCTTAAAAAGGGCTCTTCAAAACAGGTTTTTGTCTACATTTTGAGCATATTGACAATGAGAATAGAGGGCACAAATATACTTCTTTTGTAATATTTATACTATTCAAGATATAAAGAGAAATATTAAGGAAATTTCAGTTGACTACATTAGCTGTTACCATCGAAACGAGCCTTGTGAAAATGCCATGTTACAAGTATTCTACTGATGCGTAAAATTTCAAACATGGTTTCCATGGCAACGAAAACTTAATTTGTAAAAAGAAAGTTTGTTTTTGTCTCAGTACATCATATACACCTTCCACACCAAAATCTCCAAAATTGGAGACATGCTGTTTCCACGTGCTATTGAAATTATTTTGGTCCTTACAGAGACTTATTTGATCGAAATATCAACAAAATTTCTTAGCCAATCAGAATCTTCGTTTTTAAAATATAATGAAGGGAATAAAGTAATTGTTATGTTAACGTCCAGTGAGTATGATTTCTGTTTATACAAAAATTGAGTGACTTGAGACAATACTTTTGCATATCCGTTTAAATTAGAGGATTCTGCCTACGTAATTCGGATTACGACACCATTTCCTACGCATTCTAAATTTCTGTTATCAAAATTTCTTGAAATTTCTAAAAAGTGGGTCCTGTAGCATCATATCCCACCCATCCTGCTACGTCTTTCGGTACGCTTTTTCGACATAGTAACTTTCATACTTTTTTGGCACATTACATTAGATTTTATTAGATTTTAGGATCACTGATGAGGGTTAAATACCCGAAACGTGCATGTCTGGTCCACGTTGCCAATTTATCTGTTCTTAAATGATGCTTTTCAATTTGAAGACGTTTACATAGCGGATTAGTGTCTAAAGTTGGAGCCTGGTGCACATTGATCTTCCACAGTGTATATATTGCCATTCATGGATTAGTTTGTCCGTTTTGTTTGTTTGTCCCTTTATGTCGCCGTTGTGTTTGTCTCCTGTTATTTGATGAAGTTGTTTCATCTTCGTCAATCTATGATAGTCTTGCTGAATACTTTTTGATATACTTATATTGAGAAACTTGTTCATTTTCATGTAAATTCGTGGGTTTCTTACCATGAGCTCTAGTGCTAGGACATAAGAAGTCAGGGACCCTTTTTACAACTTATGAACTTTACTTTTTATTAGGTGCTGCAAAAGTTCATATTGCAACACAAAAGCAAGAGAGAAGAATGTTATACAAACCTAATACGGAAATTAAGATCCCCAAATGAGAAATATTGTTTTATTTTCAAAGAAGGATGATTTTGGTTTTAAATATAAATTCTCTCTCTCTCTTTTTAATGAAAGTCGATTTCCGAGTATAAACTATAAAGATTAATTTTGTAGTTCCAATGACTATGAAATGAAAGATTTTTTTGTTAGTTGGAAGAAACGATTATAATTATAAATTGGTCTCAATGTTGTCCTTAAGAAATAGTTAGATACATTTAAAGAATTGATAAGAATGAAAATATTTAAAGGAATATTCAGATAAATATATAAGAAAAAAGTTTAAGTAAATTCTTCATTTGAGTGCTTCTATTTCTGCAAAAAGAATCGCAAATGAAAAAAAAAAAAAAAAAAAAAAAAAAAAAAAAACCAACAAGTTTTCAGAAATTGTTATTCATTAAAACAATGTCGTTTGAAACATGTATTTGAAACATAGATAAAGATCGAACATGTATAAGTTTAAATATAGAAATCGTGTCTTTATCAATAATAAATTGATATCCATAGATAGATATTGTCCAACTGAAAACAGTAAAAACACGTAAGAGTGTTAAAAGTTTTCGTGACATGTAGTGATGATGTTATATCTTTTAAACCTATAGAAATATACATTATTGATAAACTTATAGATTTGGATACTAATTTCATATTATTGCATAATTCATTTCGGTAGACCTCCCATGGGAATTGTTCATAGTATCATGTGTAAATATAATACCTTTCCATTATAAGTATTGGAAAACATAATAATTGTACTATTGGTTTTCACATGAGCATATTTCATTAAATGTGTTTCTTTTTAATTATATATATAATGGCACACAGCAGATAAAAATCTATATTTCCATTTATTTTTTTCTATACAGTATGAAGAGACATTCTTGACTTATGAAGCGCTTATTTTCGTTATAGTTTTTTTTGATAAAATTCTGACTGTGGAGTTTTGTGATGCCCATGGGGGGATTTGAATAAATGTTCCCGTCTGTAAAATTACCATCTATATTTTAAAGATTGAAGGACACCATCTGATTTTTCTAAACTTTATAATTTTTAATACTGCGTGTTTTCCTCATTTTTAGAAGGAACTTAAGAATTGCGTTATGTCTAAATTTTAAGATCATTTTGTCTCATTATAATATCAATTGTGACTTGCAATTATTCAAACCTTTTTCTTATTTCAGAGTAGAAAAGAATGGTTCAATTTAAGGTATCATGTACATCGAAGAAGCAAGTCACTCATTCAATACAAATTACCATGTACAATTTTAGAAAAAAAAGTATCTACAACAAGTGATATTTTGTGTTTCATGTTTCTATGATGTGAGTTTGTGTTTCTTGTCCCTTTTGCTTCTCTTTCTGTGAGTGTCTCCTCTGTGATTTCGCATTGGATGTTTCGAGGATTTTGATGTGTGTAACCGAGTGTTGTTGGAGATCCCCTACTTTCCAATAGGACTAAGTTACACCACCCACAACAAAACACCATAACATCAGAATGCGAAAACAGAGTTAAGAAGCTAAACAAAAACACAAAGGGGAGAAGGAACACACAAAACCAAGGACAACATCAAAAGACTAAAACAAAAGTCTACACATAGACCACTTGATGGTAATCTGATATATACAATGAAAAACCATCATTATGTTGATTCCAAGCGCAAAACCCCTCTCATTGATCTTTGTACGGAAAAGTCTCACGAAGCTCGCGTTTTATGAATACAATGAATTTCCAAAAGCTTTACACGGTAGGAACTTTATATAAGGCGGTGCCACAACACAGCTTATGAAAAATCGTCAGAGTCCAGTGCAATGACTTAATGTATCGTACAATGTAGTAGGTGCCGTTAAAATGCTCTGTATTTACGCATATTCAAATATCACATGAACATAATTAATGGAATAAGCATTTAAGAAGTACCCATCAGTTATTCAGTCTCAAAGTCATGGTATCTAAGCAAGTAGGATTGAAAGGAAGCTTATCTTAATTTCTCTCGTTGTTTTATTTAAAAACGAGGGGGTTGCAAATTATCCATGGATTCATTAGATAAAAAATTACCAAAAACTTATTGTTAGTGGCACTACCTTGAATACATTAAACAAAGAAATAAGATGTACACATAAAAGAAGGGAGGAGATCTCCAACAAGACCCCTTTGCAGCGCCAACAGCAAAACAGCAAAACACCCGATACAAAAACACAAAAGACGAGTATAGTATGAGACGGAAAAGAGACATGCAACATGTAAACATCAAACACAAAAGACTACACATAAACCGAAGAGACCAATGGGCAACCGGTGCCATTCCAGTTTTACAGCAATCTTTTTAAGATGTTCTTTGCGAGCCGACCACATAAAAAGTTTTCTGATATTTTTGAATGTTGTACCTCTGTCTCAATTGAAAAGACTAATAGCTTCTAGATTTGATATTATAATGTTACAAAGACAAACATATCCTAGGCTATTCAGTGATAACGATGAGATAAATTTGATAATATCGTTCATTAAGCTTGATGACGCTTTCTTTCTCGGACATCCAGCAAGTTTATTTCTATTCACCGTACAAAGAAAGATAACTAGAAGATGACAACTTAGTGACTTAATCAACCTGATTGAGCCATATCTAGGCATCGAAATCGCGATTTTCTTTACATGTTAACTTTAAGACAGCCGCGAAAACACTACAATGAAACATGCGCAAAGGGGTATTCTACGATTACGATACATATTTATTCTCAGACCAAATAAAACGTGTTTCTTATTATTAGGTAAAGTTATTTGCAAATGGACTTAAGAACTAAGGGATCCCTTTTAACAACTTATGAACTATATGCTTAATCTGACGTATCTCTCTTCGGATACTAAATCTTCTTCATCATTGAAGTGAATTCAGTACCCGAATTTCGATTTTATTCAACTACGCTACTACTGTTTAATATGGAACGCCATCGCTGTCTTATGATGAGATATTTCAATATATGGTATGGTTTAATCAATATATGCGGTGGTAAGTACATTATATGCCGTGGTAAGTACATTATACGCAGTGGTAAGTACATTATATGGAGTGCTTAGTACTTTATATGCGGTGTTAAGAACATTATATGGGGTGGTACGTACATTATAAGCGGTGCTAAGAACATTATATGCGGTGATAAGTACATTATATGCGGTGCTAAGAACATTATATGCGGTGGTAAGTACATTATATACTGTGCTAAGAACATTATATGCGGTGGTAAGTACATTATATGGAGTGCTTAGTACATTATATGGAGTGCTAAGTACATTATATGCGGTGTTAAAAACATTATATGGGGTGGTACGTACATTATATGGGGTGCTAAATACATTATTTGCGGTGCTAAGTACATTATATGGGGTGGTATGTTCATTACTTGGGGTGGTTAGTACATTATATGCGGTGCTAAGTACATTATATGCAGTGCTTAGTACGTTATATGCGGTGCTAAGAACATTACATTGGGTGGTGAGCACATTATATGCGGTGCTTAGTTCGTTATGTGGTGATTTCGTTATGATAAACATTCTTATGACCAAGATTGAACATTTCCGAGACTCGGATCGCAGCTACGTCAAGGCACTCCTCGTTTTAACGTTTTTGTGGCCTTTAAACACAATATTTATCTGAGAAGATAAAATAAATACTGTGTTGTTTAATTGAGGTATATTTCATTGTATTTTAATCAAAACAGTGAAAAGATTAAATCTTTGGCAATCAGTGAAATCTATTCTACAATTTCATCGAATTCACGCAATGGCGCGGTGGCGTAGTGGTGAAGACGCAGAACTACAATTACCAAGGTCGCGAGTTCGATCCTGGCATTGGGTGTATTTTACTTTTCAAAATTTTTACAAAGTACTTGCTTTTTTTTAAAGTGAAAGGCACCATGATATCAATAGGCATTGTTTCCGTATATTGTATATGCTTGTACTTATTAAAAGAGCTTTGCACAGTACAGATAAATTATGTGATATTAGTATAAAGAATAGATTAATTCTGTAACACTACGTTACTAATATATAAATTATATATAATTTTTATTTCAGCTTGTGATATTCAATTTACGTGGTCTAAGAGAGAGAGAGAGAAAAAAAAACATAATAATTAGAATAAAAAAAAATAATGATATAGAATTTTCACGTTACCCTGTTTTAAGAATATCAATGTAATCGGCAATCTCTGAAATCCAGAAACTGAAAAAAAAAACCGGTTGTATTTCTTTCTTTTCGGCCACTTATGTAGCTTTCTGGCGCGAAATACACACGGTGTAGATATAGACAAATTTATTTCCTTCCAAACGGTTAAATATTTGATCGGAACACACTATGAATAGATAAAAAGAAAAAGATGGCAATTATAACCTACTTTTAATATCGCTCTAGAGATACATTTTAAAATAGTCATCCATCCCCCTTTTTTTCGTTTTTGCCCGTGGACATTGTTTCCCCCCTCGCTTCAGAACCCCACTTGTCCAGAAAATGTGTTTTATTGATATACACCTTCAATGGTGAATGTGGCATTGTAAAGCGAGAGGGGGGGGGGGGGGCGCTGTTGTGTAAAAGCGTTTCCGTTTTCCATTGTTTTCTGTGTAAAAATGCTTATTTTGACCCAAATACCGGTCTTTTCTTCCCCCCCCCCCCATGATAGAGCTGGGAAAAATGTTGAATCCTTCCTTTTGTGTTTATGTGTCCTTTTGGGTTAATGATAAACCGTATCTCAAAAATGTTTAATCTTGGTCATCAGAATGTTTATCATAACGAAATCACCACATAACGAACTAAGCACCGCATATAATGTACTCACCACCCCATAGTATGTTCTGAGCACCGCATATAATGTACTAAGCACTGCATATAATGTACTTAGCACCGCATATAAGTTACTAACCACCCCATGTAATGAACATATCACCCCATATAATGTACTTAGCACCGCATATAATGTACTTAGCACCCCATATAATGTACGTACCACCCCATATTATGTTTTTAACACCGCATATAATGTACTAAGCACTCCATATAATGTACTTAGCACTCCATATAATGTACTTACCACCGCATATAATGTTCTTAGCACAGCATATAATGTACTTACCACCGCATATAATGTTCTTAGCACCGCATATAATTTACTTATCACCGCATATAATGTTCTTAGCACCGCATATAATGTACGTACCACCCCATATAATGTTCTTAACACCGCATATAATGTACTAAGCACTCCATATAATGTACTTAGCACCGCATATAATGTACTTACCACCGCATATATTGATTAAACCATCCAATATATTGAAATATCTCATCATAAGACAGCGATGGCGTTCCATAGTTTAACGTCTTCTAATGTGCATTTTTTCAATGGCACATAGCAGATCAATATCAATATTTCCACTTATTTTTTCTACTCAGTGTAAGATACATTCTTGTCTTCTGAAGTGCTTCTTTTTGGTACAGTTTTTAAGATACCATTCTGACTGCGGATTTTGGTGATGTCCATGGAGAAATTAGATAAAGTTCCAGTCTGTGAAGCATCTACTTTTAAAAATTGAAGAATACCAATTGATTTTTCTGATTATTTTCTTAATTCTATTCTTTAGAGATGCTGCATTTTTCCTCATTTCAAACAGAGATTCCTCAATAGATCGAAAAAAGAATCGGACAAATTGATGAGGACAATCGAGTTAAAGAAGATCCTGACGATAATCTCAACAGCACTCACAATAGAGCACTATGTTGAGCATCGACGGACCCCTAGCAAGCTAGAGGTGGGATCAGGTGCCCGGGAGGAGTAAGCATCCCCTGTTGGCTAGCCGCACCCGCCGTCGATGTTAATGCACGATAAAGAACACAGTATATAAAATGCATGCGCTGTCTGACGTTATGTCTATATAGAAAGTGCTATGGCGACCATGTCAGGGAAATATATTCAAAACACAGTACGACAGAAACACGAGAATTTCCAGAGTACAGGCAAAGTACGCAATGTATTGTAGTTGGCTCTGTATTTAAACGTATTCAAAACCACATGAACATAATTTTTTTTATACATTGTATAATGTAAGTTATGGTATCCCAGAAAGTAGGATTGAAAGGAAGCTTGTCTAATTTTTTCTCTCGCTATTTATTAGAATTAAGTGGGAGGCCAATTGGCTACGGTATCAGAATTAGGATAAGAAAATTACCAAAACCTTATTGTAGTGTCGTTAGGTTGAAGAAATTAAACGAAGAAATAAGATGTAAAATAAGAGCCATTTCAGGTTTATAGCAATTTTGCCAAGATGTTCCTTGGAAGCCGACCGCATAAATAGTTTTTCTTTTGTTTTTGAATTTTGCACATGTTATAATGTTACAAAGACAAATATATCTTACGCTATTCAATGATAACGATGAGATAAAATGCATAATTTGATTACTTCGTTCCTTTTGCTTGATGACGTTTTCTTTCTCGGATATTTTTATTCAATGTACAAAGAAAGATAACTAGAAGATAGTTGATTTGTAAATCGAAATTGCGATTTTCCTTACATGTTAACTTTAAGACAGCCCAGAAAACACTATATTGAAACATGCGCAAAAGGGAATTCTTCGTCTACGATACATATTTTTCTCAGACCGAGAGCGGTGTCGCTTTCAGTGTAAAAACGTATTTAGCATATGGAATTGGAAGCAAAAGATCTCATTACTGGTGTTCCTCAATTCGCGTATTTTCATTCGTGTTTCATAGATCAATATCATCACCTTGTTTCCTAATCTATTTTGTGCATGTACTTTAGGTGTTTTTGTTGCAGTTTTCGACTGTCATATTTACGTTGTGATATTTGAGTTGAAAGTCCTCAATGCTCACTATTTTTAACTTTTGACAACGCATTCAAAATCATACAATTTTACTTTGTCTGTTTCCCATTAATTTTTAATCGACCAGATATATCCTCTAGGTTTGGAGTAGATGTATTTTCCGTATTTTTCAAGACAGGTTTGGCCACTTATTTGTTCGTTTTGTTGGCGTCATCCACAGGATCCAAACCCGTGCAGTGTAACTCAATAATCATTTTCCAAAAATGTTTGTTTTGTTTGATGGTTGTGTTTATTTGTCAATATGTATGAATCTGGTCGATTTTGATGCTGTTTAATTTGTTCGTTTTATCTGTTCGGTTGTCCAATGAAATCCGTTTTTCATCCAGTTCTAGTTTGCTAGGGATCCGTCGATGCTCAGTTGGTGCTCTGTTGTGAGTGCTGCCGTCGGGATCTTCTTAATCTCATTTGTATTCTTCCCTTTTATGGGTTGTCCATCGTGTTGACAGGGAGTTTTATCATGTTTGTTCGTCGTTTTGGTGCGATTGTTTTTCGTTATCCTCTTCTGTATGTTGATATCGGTTGTACGTGGTGCTTCCTCTAGTTTTTGTTGTTATGTGGGTGTGTGTTCCGTGGTAATCATTGGTATGATCTTCTCCCAATCCCGCTCGTAAGGTAACAAAGGTGAAATGGCAATATAAACACGTGCTTCATGTATTAAGTGTATTATAATAAACGTTTGTAAGGATGAGTTTTACTTTAGTAATAACTTGATAAAGACCAAGGGACAGAAAATTACTGACCTTGTGATCTGCACCCGGGAGTTTCACTGTATCGTGACAGGAGTTTTTTTTTTTTTTTTAATATAAAGGTTAACAATGACAATTAGTAACGTACATTATCTTGCCTATTAAAACAGTAAAGAAATTGCTGTGATGAATGGGCCCGGGACAGCATTTTTAACTTGCATTTGTCAAGGTAACACCTTTTTTCTGTACAGGTCGTAACCATTCATTCAGTCTATTTCCTATAGTGTGATGTGGTGCCGTGTTGTCCCCATTTGGTATCCGTGGTCAAGTGGTGAGGGAGTTTGAAACAAAGGAGAGGATTGAAAAATGCACTTTTCATTGACAGGCTTCGGGATCAAAGGAGTTTTTGATTTTTTAATTATAGTGTGCTTCTTGCATTTTTTGAATTATATATATATATATATAGCTACACCATTGTATTTACCCGAGTGACTAGAATTTGATTGCACAACGACGAGGCGTTGTGGACGAAAGCAAATCCTTGACACGAGGGTTGGATTTCTGTGTCCCTGATCACATATGGGGATTTATTATTTATCTCCCACTGTCTAAAAGCGCTCAAAAATATGCTCAGCAATCATGTATGACGTGACCATTGACATTACAATCAAAAGGCACGTGAAAATGTTACCTTTAACTTCATAGTGGTAGGACTATAAGACTCTTTCATGGTCTTCTGAAAGATACATCGGTTCTATGAGGGGTCTAAAAATCGTGTACTTTAGGTGTTTGTTGTTGTACATAGTTGTTGACTATTATATTTACGTTGTGATATTTGAGTTGAAAGTCAGAAGACTCAAAATTTTGAGACCCCGAGGTTGAAAACTATGTATCTTTCAAAGAAGTACATGAAACAGTATATTTCTCTTGCTCATGGCCCTTAGATATGAGAGAAAAATACTCCTATGAAAGATACATTGTTCCCATCCTCGGGCTAGCCTCGGGTTTTACATTTTTGTGACCCCTCGGTTGGAACCGATGTATCTTTCATAGAAGACCGTGAAAGATTCTTATAATCTTCCCCCAGCATTTCCATGGATATCCCAGTCAAATGTGGATGAACAAGTTATCATTCGTGTTTCTATGGAGCTGTGTTATTGTCTCAGTAAGTTCGTCAGATTCTTTTCTCATAAAAAAGTTCTGTCTAATATTTTTTTCTAGAAATTTTGTATTTGTGATTTTCATTCACTCGTCTGATACCTCAGGTGACTTACAATAGGCAACGTTTAAAATAGATAATCTATCAGTCACTAAAATATTTAAGCTTATTTGAAGAGGTTTTTTAATCACCCTTTAGGTCATTTCTTTTTTATTTTCTGTTTTGCGTCCTCGTGCTGCTAGGTTTTGAGCCCATAGTCATAAAAAAATTAAATGATAAAATCTTTGCAAATTAAATGTATTTTCTATCAAAATAAAGAGAAATTGATTAATTTTTCATATTTGATGTAAAAGTACTGCAATGATTCAAGACTGTGCTTTGTCTATCGTTCTTTTGTTGACTGAAATCTGTTAATAATCAAATGACACAAGTTTCTGTCATATTTCACGTAGTAATACAATATGAAATTGTAATTTTGTTTTATATGCTTGTTTGTTTTTCTCCCTGGCTGGCTGGTAGCTTTCTCAATTTCAAAAGGACGCAAAACAGAATAAAAACAAGAAATGGCCTTACTAGTTTTTTAAGGGTATTGAAGAAGAAAATATAAATGTATTGTTCGTTGCATGTCTGGTCCATGCTGCAAATTTATCTGTTCTTAAATGATGCTATTGAATTTACAGAAATTTACAGACGTTTAACATCGGTAACTCTTGTTTGTTTCTGCAACAAGATCCTCCTGAACCTCAAGATATGTGAAGGCACCAATTTTCGTCTCCTCTGCCACGAATGCCCTTTGGCAATGTATGATCATTAAAACTCAGAAAGTAGTAAATTTCCTTTTCGTAACGATCCACGTTCCGCCGTGAATACCTGTCTTACAATTAATGAACCTAAAGTATTGATTATATGTACAAATTTCACCATGATAGTTATACATTCAGTACATAATGAGTTTTACAGCCTACTTTTAATCATCGGGCCAGAGAAATAAACTGTGAATGAAATATAGACACTTTTTGTAATTGGAACACTTCCGTATTATTATTGTAAAATTTCTGACTGGCCACTTGTCTCTGTAAATGGAATTTATCGAAAAGAAAAAGGAGGGTATCTCCAACTCGTTTGTATCACCCACAGCAAAACACCGACCCCCCCCCCCCAAAAAAAAACACACACACAAACAAAATCACAGAGAACACAAGCACAAGGCACCAGAGACACAAAGTGACATGGATGACCAAACATCAATTCAGTGAATTAAAATAATAAACAACAACTGAAATCAAAATCGATATATCGCAATCAAAAGGCTTACAGATTCTTGAAAGCAGAAACTCGAAAGGAGACAACAACAAAGCCCCACAGAACAATAAAGGGCAACTGAATCCAATAGTCCAGTGCAACTACGGCATAGTATTATAGGTGGCGCTTTAAACGCGGTGCCACAGTTTAAACATATTCAAATATTACATGAAGTATCCAAGATAGCAGGACAAAAAGAAAGCTTACAGCTTATTTACATTTTCCTCTTCGTTTAAAACATGACTATGACGTCATCCCATTGTCTAAACAGTTCTTTCGATGTGATAATGTCTCAACAGGATCCTTTTTTCGCCCAAAAGTTCACCTGTAGCTGTCAATTAAGTTTGCCAAAACTGTCCATTATTATAAAGGTAACTTAATGGACAGACACAGGTAAACTTTCGGACAAAAGAATCCTGATTATGATGACTTAAAACATGACTATGACGTCATCCCATTGTCTAAACAGTTCTTTCTATGTGATATTGTCTCAACATGATCCTTTTTCGTCCAAAAGTTTACCTGTAGCTGTCCATTAAGTTTGCCAATACTGTCCATTATTAAAAATAATGGACAGTTAAAGGTAACTTAATGGACAGTCACAGGTAAATTTTCGGACAAAAGAATCCTGATTATGATGACATAATATCACACAGATAGAACTATATATCCAAACGAAAATTGTTTTCCAAGTTTCATTGATAATTCCGATTTCAAATTCCATTAATCCATTAATATTCCTCTTTTTTGGGTAAAACATGCTCCTCTATATTAATAAACGAAAGAATCCATCGATGCGCGGATTTTGAAATTTTTCAAGCTGGTAGGTCCGAGAATACATATAAAATGAAATAGAAGTAAATTAAATACATGTAAAATAAAGTAAGTAAAACTACAAATGTTGAAATCTGACGAAATCCAAGACGAATTACATCCTATGTTTCGCGTCCTTTTTTAGAAAAGTACTTATAACACCGCGACAGTCTATATCCAAAACATGATGCTTCAATTAAAAATGATCAATTAGCTTTTTAAAAGCATTTATTTGATAAAAATAAAAACGAGGTGCATACGAAAAAGACGCTGTATATTACAAGCGTGGCTACATCGAAATGAATTATTTTCTCAACAACTCAGTGATTGACCTTGACATGAAAGTGTCCGTTATTAAGACAAAAGAAATCGATCGGTTGACTGGCCAGGGATTCAAGCTACGTGCACCTGATCATCATCCCTTGACCAATGATACGGTTTTTGGTTTTGAGGTGTCCAAAGTCTGCGAAAGGATCTACCTTTGACTGTCCATTATTAAAACAAAAGATGTCATGTTTTAAGTGGGAGAAAAGCCTCAAACTATCCATTATGTCAGAGAAAGAACTGATCTCGGCCCTGACGGGCCTCGATCAGTACTTTCTCTGACATAATGGATAGTTTTCGGCTTTTCTCCCTAACATAATATCCCAAGGAAAATTGCTTTCCAAGTTTCTTTGATAATTCCTATTTCAAATTCCATATCCATTAATATTCCTCCTTTTTGGGTAAAACATGTTCCTCTATATTAATAAACGAAAGAATCCATCGGTGCGTGGATTTCGTAATTTTATATTTCAACCTCGTCCGAAAAAAACATATATGTAAAATGAAATAGAAGTAAATTAAATACATGTAAAATAAAATAAGTTAAAGTACAAAACGAGACGAATTACATCCTATTTTTTCGCGTTGTCTTTAGAAAATACTTAAAAACACCGCGACAGTCTACATGTATATCCAAGACATGGCGCTTCAATTAAAAATGATCAATCAGTTTTTTAAGCAAAAATAAAAACGAGATCCATACGAAAAAGACGCTGTATATCACAAGCGTGGCTACATCGAAATGAATTATTTTCTCAACAATTCAGTGATTGACCTTGACATGAAAGTGTCCGTTATTGAGACAAAAGAAATCAATCGGTTGACTGGCCAGGGATTCAAGCTACGTGCACCTGATCATCATCCCTTGACCAATGATACGGCTCTTGATGGATCTACCTGTGACTGTCCATTATTAAAACAATAGATGTCATGTTTTAAGTGGGAGAAAAGCCTCAAACTATCCATTATGTCAGAGAAAGAACTGATCTCTTTCTCTGACATAATGGATAGTTTTCGGCCTTTCTCCCTAACATAATTTAAAAACAAGGGGGAGTTTCACTCATTAGGGGAGTTTCACTCATTAGGGGAGTTTCGTTCAAAAACGACATCTAAACACACACCAACGAGATCAATGGAAAATCGGTGCCGACCAAGGATAAGTAGCAAATGGAGTAGATATCTGCATTACACGTGCACAACCCTTCAACTTGTCCGGAAAAGTCTACAATAGCCATTATTAAATAATGTTCAAAACGTTTTCCTTAACATTCGAATATATTTGTTGATGACTTCCAACCAAACACTACTTGTCACTCTCTGTAAAGTACATGTGTAAATGCACAGAGATTTTAATTCTAAAAATAAAACCAGAAGGCGCTAGTGAAATGAATTTGGGCGGCTTGTAGAAAGCGCTTTGGCTGTAAGCATCATTGATGAGGATTAAATATCCAAAACACGTGTCTGGTGCATGAATATTGGTTCGATATTTTCTTCAAGAAGGTATAGAGTTGGAACACTTCCCGTATTATTGGTCGATTTCAAGAAATCGACCTTACTAGATTTGTAGACCGGATGCTGTCAATAGGAGAAAGTTCCTAATTGAGTCCGTCAGATTCAATGATGCATCATTGAATTATCCTTATGAAAGAAACGTTTTCATGACTAGTGAAAAACACGTTACCAGAGACAGGCATTCCCATGACCTCCCACGTATTTATCCACTTCACACGTCATGACCAATTGGTGAGTGATACAGTGAACCCTTTGCCTTCAAAATTCCTATGGACGACATTTCTGGATCCTTGGATCCATTGCAACAAAGAAATACGCGATCACAACGTATACCAGGGGTACCAGTGGGCTAAAAAGGTTCTAACCGTTCATCCGACTAAGCTTTTTTCTCGTTAAGGATATACCACTTTGTTTGTTTGTTTATTTTCTTACCAAAGACAAGTTGATAAATGAAACAAAGAAATTAATGAGCGATTAAAAAAAGTCGACAAGACTGTACGAGTCACAAAATTTGATTGAACTTTTTAGAAGTTTCCCCTCATTTCCCTCCAAATTCAGTGGCGGATCCAGCGCCCCCTTTGCCGGGGGGTCAAGGGGCGAATTTAGCCGATTTTTATTAAAAATGGGCGAAAATATGCCAGTTTTTGGAAAATTTTGGGTCAGTGCCGGGGGGGGGGGCGGACGCCCCCTCCGCACCCCCTTAATCCGACACTGAAATTCTTATACATGTAGTCGGAACTTTCCACTTTTCCCGCAAATACACCAAAATAGGTTTTTGATTGGTCAATATGTGTTATAATGGAATTTTACTACGGATCAAACAATTTCGATCTGAATGGATATGAACAGTGTTGCATCTTGAGGTGTCCAGTGTAAATGTATCTATTTTCTAACTTGTTAGAATTATAAAGACATACGTTTCTATAAGTACTACTCTTTAATCTTTATTTTTAGAGTAAAAGATTTTAATTTTATGTCGACGAAAAAAAAAAATTGTGGGATTAAAGAGATGTTGATATCGACCAAGCTTTTTTGGAAAGCTAATACTTGTTGTGTTTATGTTCGTACTTAACCTTCTACTAAAAAAAGAGTATACAAGAAAAAAAATCATGGCCTCTTTCTGAATTGTGCACGGCATTTTCCTTCTCCCAAGACAATTTTTTGTATGATTTGGATAATCTGCAGGTAAGTTGTTGATTTTTATGGGTACTTATTGTGTGCCTCTAATTGCGAATTTATTTTTATACACTTACGAAATTGCAAGTCATACAAAATCTCCAGGACTTTGGTGCTCTATTGTGAGTGTTGTTGAGATTGTCGTCAGGACATCTTTTTCTCATTTCATGTTATCCGCAGTTTGACCATTGTAATGACGAAAGTTAAAGTTACCCGTCAATAAAAACTTTTTTTGCTACACCATTTTGATCTCGCAATATAAAAATCATAAACGGAAAAAACACACCAAGGAATTTTATTACAGCATTGTTTTCATTGTCATGGCGGCAATATTCTCATCATTTACATTCTTCAATCCATGAGATAAGTTAGAGCTTCTAATAAACTTCGTCTTTTTTTCGTCCTCCACGGTGAAAAAAAAAAACAAACAAAAACTATAAGGTCTAGGATTTCGATATAATAAACTTGTTTAAGGAGGTATTGAACACTTGGACGCCAAATTCAATTTTTCTCAAAATTTCTGAAATTATATATTTCTTGTCTGTACTTGATTATGCAAACTTACATTTGATTCTATCCACAGGAAAATTTCCTACGAGACTTTGAAATATGCATAAATCGACGTTTTCATGATTTTCTTGATGACGTCATACTATTTAAAGTGTCATTCCAGTTCTCGTTAAGCTATTGGAAATTAATTTTGATTTAACTTCCAAAATCTTCATAAATGTATTGCACTTACATAATGGAAAAGATGAGATTAATCATGTTTTAAACAAAGGCAGGATACTGGAATAAAAGATGACACTGTCGCTCAAAAATTTGCGATTTCGAGCCAGTTGACTGTAGTTGATAGTCAATTATTCGGAATCCTGTGGGTTAATCTTTGTCAAAAACTAACAAAATTATCAACAATGTCCAGAGATGATTTCATGATTAAAAGAGAAAAAATGAATTTTGGATTAAAATATTGCAAAGCTTTAAATTATCCAATTTTTCTTTCGAAAATCGTCCATTTTAAATGAAGTGACATCCGCTTTCCTGTGATGTTAATTTGTTAACGAATTCACTGTGATGAAGATTTAATTTTCTATTTTATACATGTTTCAATTCGATACGTTAGGTATTAATGTTTTATTACATTTTGAATGCGAAGGTTTGTGACGTCATTTTCCCTGATAACGTCGAAATGACGTCGTGGTTTGCTCATGGATAAAATTCGCAAAATCCACTATTTCGAAAATCGTCATAATTTCTTCAAATGACGCCGAAAATTATTCAAACTTCATCAGGATACTCAAATGTGTATATCAAACAGCGTAAATAGTTAATATGCAGACGTGCAAAACTTAATTGATAACTATTTATCGCTTAATTATACGCTTAGCGATTTGTAAAGTGCATCTAAAAATGCTTTGAACAAAGCTTAAACTAATTAGTAATGTGCAAAAAAGAGTTGACTTCATAATGTATTGTAGCGCGCCATCATATGCGGAATTCCCTGTGTCCTTTAATGTTGTGATTAACACGATCTTGTCAAATGAATCATTTAATGCAATATGGAATCCCTGAATAGATGATGTCGATGATAATGCTTTTCTGAGAAAGATGTTTCCGATACGTTTCAGCTTATTGTCGCTACCTTCGTTTTGAGACACTCCTAATCAGGTAATGTCAAACTTTTACCAAAGTGCAGACTTCATTTATGATCAATGATCCTACAGATTTTCTGATTAACAAAACCTAAACAAATGGAAGTAAATTTGAACTTTTTTCAACACTCAAAAGAGATGTACGATAAGAACAATCATCCTAAAAAAGACGACGTCACAGCGGAACACACACGTACGAGACGAGATAAATGGGGGACAAACAAACCATTACGTCACATTGAAACAAAAATCACAAACGGCGCACTTGATGAAAATGGAGATCAAGTGGTGTTTCAAGCGTCAACTGTTTACTACCTTTTTCAACACACAAGCAAACTGAATGTTTATCTGGATGATGTGCGAACAAACCGGGCAAACAGAGGTCCCAACCTGTTCACTTGTAGCATTCTGACAGCCCAAAGATCCGTGTGTAATCCACCAGACATGCATTAAGATTATTTACCCACACAAGCAACACTATTAATTTTAAAATACCGAAATACCCCCGACAAACTACCAAAAAGAAAGCCAGGGTAACGATTCCTGGAACACTTAATTGGTTTTCTTGAAGAATCAACAATTAACAAATGCATTACTATTACTATTATAGGTAGTAAAAAGTATTTACCTGTAACAACCTGTACAGTTCACAATATTACGGAACAAGTAACATTTTACAAGCTAATGAAATCCAAATTTACGCAAAGTTCTTATACCATCTCTATGGTGGCATACTTCTGCCTCTTACATGCGAGATATTTTCTGTAGATTATGTCGTCATGTAACTTATTTATGTCATCATGCAAGATAATTATGTCGTCATGCAAGATAATTATGTTGACATGCAAGATTATTATGTTGACATGCAAGATAATTATGTTGACATGCAAGATAATTATGTCGCATGCTAACAAAATAAGTTGCATGTTGAAATAAATAAGTCGCATGTTGACAAAATTAAGTCGCATGTTGTCATAATTAAGTTGCATGTTGTCATAATTAAGTTGCATGTTGTCATAATTAAGTTGCATGTCGACATATTTTGAAGCAAAATATCTCGCATGTAGGGGGCAGGAGTATGCCACCATACTTCTCAGATTTACAAGCCACTGATATCACAATTTTAAAGAGTTCAAATAATACATGTATCACAGGTTAACATCATTTTACATAGTATAAATAAGATTTACAATAATACGGAAGTTACTGATAACAAAATTTACAAATTGCATATATCATAACAGATTTACATGTCTCCTATATATTTTGCTTTTTAATTAGTTTGAACATATTTTATTTTCTTAAACGAAATGGGATCGGACAAAACTTCAACAACATTACTTACGCCCTTTCCCTTGCTTTGCACTAATATACTGACTCCCAAAAGAAACGTTACATATAAATAAATTGAAATGAATCTACTACATACAAACGCACATTCATAAATTTTTGCATGATTCAAATTCAGATCATGAACAGAACATTTCATGAAACAAATGTTCATTTCATCACATAACCATTACGCAATACCTTTGCTAAAAGCTAAGATTGCATTATAAAAATCCCAAATTTGTCCAATTTTGGTAAATTCGATTCCTTTGTAGGGACACAAAGTCTTGATTTCGTTTTCTTCAGTTCTCCTACCGATACCGCTCACATTTACTCTATTGTCGGTGCGTTTACACTACTGTTGAGTGAGCCGCAGAGAGATTACGTAGGTGTAACGTCACATTGGGTAGTGGTGCTTATACATGGTCTTACAGGCTGATGATTGATCCCATTATCCTGTGACGGCTAGCTAAGTGCAAAATAAATTAAATAATTATTCGCGTTTCTCGGAATAACGCGACAACGTCAGAATGACGTAGACCTGCTTCAAACATTCCAACTGTTTGACGTCGCTGTTCTTTGATTAATTTTGATACTTTGTGTGGCGAGAAATTATGAAAGTTTTTGTAATTTTTTGTTTTGTTAGACCATATTCTATCGAAAACGTTGTTTAATTCAACTGGATTGAACAAAGATATCTTCGTACTGCATAGCTCGCGCAAATCATGAAAACGTCAATATTGGCGTTCTGGATGAGTGAACAGCTAAAAAAGTTTTGTATATTGAAGTAATTAGACTTACTAAACAATTTCATCATAAAAATCCACATATTTCAAATATTGATTGAAAATTGTTTGGAATACAACCACGTATCGTTTCTTTTGGGAGTCAGTATAGTATCATAGATTTAAAAGTTACAGACACGAGGGCTGATTGATATGTTGTGAGCCTCGTATTGAAGGATTTGAACTTTATCAGACATTTTGCATTATTTTTCAATATAATCCCCTTCAGTATTTATACACTTTTACCACCGCTGTTTAAGGGCCTCAAAGCTCCTTATATTGACAGTTCAGAAAGCCATCAGTATTTATACACTTTTACCACCGCTGTTTAAGGGCCTCAAAGCTCCTTATATTGACAGTTCAGAAAGCCATCCACTGCGATATGACGTCATCGTCGGACTGAAAGTGGGTGCCAGAAATAGCTGCTTTCAGTTTTGGGAATAGATGAAAGTCTGATGGAGCAAGATCAGGTGAATTGGGCGATGCTCAATCAAATTAAAGCTACAATCATGAATGGCAACCATGGCAGTGACAGACATTGTCCTGATGGAACAACACACCTTTAGTTAGCTTTTCTGTCAGTTATAACAATATCATGGACTTTATTATCATTTCTGGTGTTGCAACAGTTACATACTTTCTAGGACGGGGGTCATCTTTAAGGCTCTGTTTTCCGCACTTAAATTACGCCACCCATCTTTTCATTGTAACATAAGAAAGGACATCTTTCCCTGGTGTTGTTACCATATCATTGTGTTAAACCTTTTATGCATATATTGGATCACTGCCCTTTCAACGATTTTATCCATTGTGCAAAAGCAACTTGTCTTGTTTACTTTAGAGGGTATCAGGTGGGAACACTGCCGTATTATTAATATAAACACGAATTTCTTGTTGCAGTGTGGAGCAGTGAAAATCGTCCCCTGTGACTTGATGTTTGTTAAGTGTATTTATTATTTCTTTCCAGCGCAGTCGCCTGAAAGAAGCTATGTTTAGGCCCTTTATCAATTGGACATCATAAATTTTGTTTTTGCTATTTCGGAAACTTGTCATACATGTATCATCGAAAAATATCATTGAAATTAAAGGAGGCTAACATCTTAGCACAATCCCTCCAATGCTATTTTGAACATAGATTTATTTTTAGACAAGATTTATTATAGATTTGTTTTTTTTTATTTATTTGGATATGCTACTGAATCGACCCTTCAGGAAAGGGGTAAGGTCACGAAGCCTCTAAAACGGCCCTGCAATTTTCATTAAAATCAAAATCACAGGGATTTATCACGCTAATAACGGTTGCTGTATTTACTATATATATATGTGTGTTAAAGGGATCTAACTCGGCGTTTAACGAAAAATCGACAAGTCATCTTTAAGTCTCCAGAAATAGGCTAATCAATGTCAAAACCTATTTTCTGTGGTATATTTCGATAGATTAATTCATACTGAATCTTCATACGAAATTTGAAATCAGTACCTCCCTTACGAGCCGAGATATGCCCAATACCGCTCTCTTATAAGTGCCGCATTTCTAGGTCGGACAAAAAGGTGTCCGATGATAATCAGGCATCAGTGATCAACTTGAGGCACCGCTTGACCATTCAATGATGCAAACATCTCAAATACATAACATTGCATGAAATAGTCCCATATATGCTTAGTACAATTTCAAATAAAGTCTTTTTTGACGACTTTGAAATAAGAAAAGCGTCGGATTTAAGCGAGATTAAATTCAACATGTGCAATGTTATGAAAGACATATATGTGCATGCAAAGAGGTAGCTATATGAGGGACTTTCATATACCAGCGATTTTTGAGATGGTAAAAAGCATGTGAAGAGTAGATAATCATGCAGTTGTATGTCTTTGAAGTGTTCGGACGTTTAAACGATCAAGCAGTAACCAAATTTTGTCTATACTGCTTGATTATCACCGGACACCTTTTTGTCCGACCTAGAAATGCGGCGCTCATAAGAGAGCGGTATTGGGCATATCTCGGCTCGTAAGGGAGGTACTGATTTCAAATTTCGTATGAAGATGCAGTATGAATTAATCTATCGAAATATACCACAGAAAATAGGTTTTGATATTTATTAGCCTATTTCTGAAGACTTAAAGATGACTTGTCGATTTTTCGTTAAACGTCGAGTTAGATCCCTTTAACATATATATATATAGTAAATACTGCAAACGGTATTAGCGTGATAAATCCCTGTGATCAAAATCGATGAAAAATAATTGATACTGTATATCACATGAAATATAATGAATGTTTCCCGCTTAACATTTAACGGACCGAGGCACCATAGGAAGACTTATGACGTCATCAAGTGACGTCATTTTGACGTTATTGAAAGAATATGGTCAAAAATGCTCGAAAATGTGTCTTTCGTGGAGAATTTGGACGTGGCCACATTCGTCGACAAACTTAAAATTTTCATTACAAGAAGATATCATTGTTATCTTTCATTTGTAATTTTTTTATGTTTTTCGATGAATGTGGCCAATGCTAATTTTAAAGAAACATGTAGGTTTTGCAGCAATTTGACAGAAAATGACCAATTTTGGGGTTTTCATATGGCTCATAGTTGCTGATGCATGCATTATTTACAAAATCTAAACACATAATTTAGTAGAAGTTAACAAAGTATCAAGTCACAAAAAATATTCGATCAACTCAAATGTTAAGAAACAGGGCCGATTTAGGGGTTTCGTGGCCCTACCCCTTTGAAGCCGCGCACTCTCTGTAAGTAAATGCAGAAATTTAAATTCTAAAAATAATACTAGAGGGCGCTAGCGAAATGAATTTTGGCGGCGTATGAAAAGCACTTTGGCTGGAAGCATCTGATTAGAATTTGATATTCGAAACACGTGTCTGGTGCATGAAAATTGGTTTGAATTTTTTTTTCAAGAAGGTATAGAGTTGGAACACTTCCGTATTATTTAGAGTGTTACCTCGTTGATTTAAATTGACGACATGAGACCAGTTCTTGTGTACATGGCCTTATATAGTCAGAGAATAGCAGGACTTAAAAAAACCCTGCGTATATCTCCTTCAATGCGAGGCTCACAACGTATTAATCAGCCCTCTTATCACAAGTAACATAGTACTCATGTCAAAAGTTACATATTACTCATAGCATCGCCTTCAAAGTTACGCAATTACAAATGTAAATTATATCAATTTATTCCAAGCACTTTTTATTGTGCAAATATACCCGTAATTTATCCCTTCAGTACATGTAACACTTCAAACATTCTGAAAAGTTGTGTTTTGACATACATAAAAGACATATTGAACATGTAAAAGTAAGACAACTTGCAATGGGTTGTCTGTTCCATGCCGCAAATTTAGCTTTTCTTAAGGTATCCGATGTACAATAGGGCATATTTCGATGCCTGGTAAGGTACTATAAACTATATATTTTCTGAAAGGTTATGATGCCCACTGTTCAAAAATAATAATTTTGGGGTCAGAAAAATAAAGGGGAATAACTGGTGAAGCATTGAAATTGTCTATTTTCTCTATATAACCTTTGCAAAATGACAAAGTTGTACAAGAGTTTTTCCCCTTTGATTTTTAAGACCCGGGAGTCTGATATCTGTGCCCGGGGCATCATTACCTTTCAGAAAATATATAGTTTATAGTACCTTACCAGGCATAAAATTTACCGTACTTTACAATGGAGATGATTAAAACGCTATGTAAAATTACTCTATTGTACAACGGATACCTTAAATGATGCTTTTGAATTTTAAGATATTTAACATTCCGTATACAAGAGGGGGTAAAGATGGAGAGGATGGGGTCTGCAGGGGATAGGAACCCATTGCAATTTGCCAAATACTTCCATTTTCCCCATTTTACGTATATTATTTTTTTCAAAATCAAAGGCTGGATCCCCCGATTGCTTGGATCTCCCCTGATACATGTACATGCATCAGGGATTTAAGCGAAAGGAAGAAGCGCCCGAGTTCTTGCTATCATCTTCGATATCCAGACGAGGTCCATTTTGTCTTGGTCTCACATTGCACAGAACGATATCAATGTACTTTTGTCTGTACTTTTTGTTCATGAAGGCGTAAATGATGAAATTTATGGAGCTGTTCATTAAAGTTGCAATTTTGAAGACCTCGCTCATGACGAGAGTCTTATTTGAAATTGCGAATGTACCAGTGAGCAAGGAGAATGAGTAGACATCGAAAGGACCACAGAGCACGAGGAAAGCAGAGACTGACCGACAACAGTAGACGTGTAAGTTTCCTCTCATTTGCTTCCTGTTTGATTGGTGTGTTGAATTTTCAAGGTCATTGCTTCTTCTCAAGCCAGCGATAATAGCGATGTTACAAATAATGACAATAGGTATTGGCAAAAAGTCTAACACTGCTCTATTGATAGTGCTGTGAACCATTCTGATTGTTGACTTATGCAAGCGTCCCTTGAAATAATCCGATGCATCTTTTTGTATCATAGGATGGTCTTTCACACTCGATTCCTTGTTATAGTCATAAATAATTATGTCGATGTTGTTTGGCAGAGAACTGGCCATTGTGATGAGGTAAATTATAATTATCAATTTACTCACTCTCGATCGGGTACAGATGGACTTGAGTTGAAGAGGCAGGTGAACAGCGATCACTCTCTCTATAACAATGGCTACCAAAGTAAGCTTACTGATTCTCTCTGTCACGTGGGATAATTTAAAGAAGGTGTATGAATTCAATGTCCATTTTATCATTTCCTCTGGGATGAATATCTGTGCCCATGCATACACCATGTATATAGATCTCAGTCCAAGCGTTGCTGTGTCGGATATCGCCAAACTGGAAAGGAAGAGCGTTGTGGTGGTTTTCTCGTTGAGCTGACAGAGGACAATCAAGGTCATGATGTTTCCCACAATGCCAACCAGAATGATAATCGGGGAAAAGACGCAATGTAGAATTAGTCGTTCCATAATCATCGGATACAGCCCTGGGTTGCCGGATGCACTTCCTCCAATAGTGTCCGGATATGATTGGTTTGAGATGTTTGAAAACATTTCCATTTGATCTGTAGAAAAAACCCAACCATATGACAAATATGGATAATGACCATATCCCTGTCCACAGTACAAAATCGATAATTCAGAAAATCAGAAACCGAAGGCATGCAAAATCAGGATAAAACAGTAACCAAAGCAAACAAAAACAAAAACCTCCACCATATATACTTATTATGTACAATTATGATAATAAAAGAATTGTTGCTAGTTAGAATCAAAAGAACTATTACTTTTCTCAATTTGTAACATGTTTTTAAGTTTTCTATGAAGATAGCCATCTCTATTTTATATTCAAATATGCAAATCAAGAAGCTTTATATGTTATAGATAAGAGTAATGTAGTCTTAATTGTTTTATCTTTGTACCTATTCAACAATTTCCATGAAAGAGAAAAGCAGTAAATATCCCCTCCTCTCCACACAGAGTTTGCATATAAAAATATTGAAGTTCTAAACATTGGTTATAATAATTACACATCCTCAGTGATATGCTTTTTGGACAATAGTACTTCTAAAAGTTTTAAATTGAAAAATCGTTAGCTCAATTCCCCATCGTCTTGAGAATAATTAAGCTAATGTGCAAGTTTAGGGAAACATTACAACATGTAATTCTACTAAAGAACATACGAATTCAGAAACCCTCTTGTTGATAAATTTAAAATTATAATTTTAATTACATTAAAATTATACATACCTGTGGAGTGTTGGTGGACCAACTTCTATATGGTGAATCTTTACATCTTGTCGACAAGTCATATCCCATATCATGGGCATGATCGGAAATGGAATGACGTTGATAAAAGGAACAACCCTTCTTTCTGATACGATGCATTGTAGTGGAATCAATTACAGGCTATAGAAAGAAGCCAGAAAAGGCGAGGCCATCTTGTATTGACGGAAATATCCCATTAGCCACCTTTCTTAGAGGAAAGACTTTATGTTTGGTCCATTTGTTGAGCAAAATAATCTAATTAAAGTGCGTCTCGTTCTTAATCAGAACAAACAACAATTACGTGCAGATTCTGTTGAATTTCAAATCTTTTTCGCATGAATGCAGTAGAACATGAAGTATTATTAATAATTTATCAACGTAGGTGATAATAAAGCCAATACCTTAAAAACATATTTTACCATACGAAACAAAGAACAGGACCAATATGGGAAAACGGCCAATACGGAAAAACAGGGCCAATACGGAAAAACAGGGCCAATACGGAAACATCAGGGCCAATACGTAATATGACGTCACTTTGTTCGTGAGCAAGGAAACAAATATGGCGGACATTTCAGACGCTTGGAATTTTCATCAACGATGTTGAACCATATCTGACGTTGATTATATAAAAATGATGTTGATGAAACCTTTTTTGAATTGGATATTTTGTAATGAAAATTGTAGAAAAGGATCAAGATTAATAATGTTTAAAAATGATAAGTCTATTAACCATTGTATTCCATATTGACACCGTTATTGCTTCTTGGTCTGTAGTATTGTTCCTCGGCTGCGCCTCGGGCCAATACGGCAGACCTCTACGCAATAAAAGTGCCAATATGGAATACTCTGGTTAATGACCGACAAAGAATGAGTGTCTTATGTTTTGCGTCCATGGCTTTTACACTTTGGTTCGACAGGCGGAAATTTCGTGAACCGCGAAGCAGATCTCTAAATTTGCGCTTGTCGGACCAGAGTGTAAAAGCCATGGACGCAAAAAAATACACTCATTCCTTATATTATCAGATACATTCAAATATGAAGTATCTTTAAAAATATCTTCCAATTTTCTTCAAAATAGGATCTGAATATTTTGTGTATGCCAATTCTTCCTACCAAGAGGGATAAGAAATAGCCCACTCCATAGTATGAGAAATACCCGTTATTTAAGCTTTTCGAAGGGCACAATTTATTGACGTTTTAATATCAAAGATAAAAAAGTATCAAAACAGTATAAAGGACGTAAAAAATAGTATCGAAATGGTATAAAGAATGTCAACGATAAAACATAAAGAACATCAACGATCAAACAGTATCAAAACGGTATAAAGAACATAAAAAATAGTTTCAAAACGATATAAGAAATATCAACGATAAAAAAGGAAAAAACCGTATAAAAATACCAACGATAAAATAGTACCAAAACGGTATAAGGAATATCAACAATAAAATAAATAAAGTATCAAAACGGTATAATGAAAATCATCAAAACGGTATAAGGAATATCAACGATAAAATAGTATAAAAACAGTATAAAGAATATCAACGATAAAATAGTATCAAAACGGTAAAAAGAATTTCAACGATAAAACAGTATCAAAACGGTATAAAGAATATCAACGATAAAATAGTATCAAACGGTATATAAAAAAGAATGTCAACGATAAAATAGTATCAAAACGGTATAAAGAATATCAAGGTTAAAATAGTATCAAAACGGTATAAAGAATATCAACGATAAAATAGTACCAAACGGTATAAAGAATATCAACGATAACTAGTATCGAAAAGGTATAAAGAATATCAACGATAAAATAGTATCAAAACGGTATAAAGAATATCAACGATAAATTAGTATCAAAACGGTATAAAGAATATCAACGATAAAATAGTATCAAAAAGGTGTAAAGAATATCAACGATGAAATAGTATCAAACGGTATAAAGAATATCAACGATGAAATAGTATCAAACGGTACAAAGAATATTAACGATAAAATAGTATCAAGAATATCAATGATGAAATAGTATCAAAAGGGTATAAAACATATCAACGATAAAATAGTTCAAAACAGTATAAGAATATAAACGATAAAATAGTATCAAAACGGTATAAAGAACATCAAAAATAGTATCATATAGAGAATAAGTGTCTTAATTTGTGTTTTGTTACGGTTATGCAACACAAAGCAAGTGTATTTATCGTACATGTAATGCGCGTTAGCGCATTTCATGCGATAAATGCACTTGTTGTGTGTTGACAGAACAGAACACAAATTATGACATTTATTCTTTATATATGCACCAAAGTTGTCCGGTTCATTCTTGTTTTCTGAAATCAGGGTTTCCTGGGTAACAAGGTGACGTTTACATCCAAGTCACCGCGGGTTTAGTTTGCAGGTTAGAACAGCCGTTGCGGCATGTTTCTTAGATCTTATGCATTGTGACGTCACGAGCGTGTTCATGCGAAATACAAGCACGTTCCTTCAATAGTTTCATCTCAGGGAATTACACTGGTTGTGCATATATAACGGTATAAAGAACATCAACGATAAAATAGTATCATTTACTTGTTTGATAGCCTTGCGTACATCAAAAATAGTATCATATAGAGAATAAGTGTCTTAATTTGTGTTTTGTTACGGTTATGCAACACAAAGCAAGTGTATTTATCGTACATGTAATGCGCGTTAGCGCATTTCATGCGATAAATGCACTTGTTGTGTGTTGATAGAACAGAACACAAATTATGACATTTATTCTTTATATATGCACCAAAGTTGTCCGGTTCATTCTTGTTTTCTGAAATCAGGGTTTCCTGGGTAACAAGGTGACGTTTACATCCAAGTCACCGCGGGTTTAGTTTGCAGGTTAGAACAGCCGTTGCGGCATGTTTCTTAGATCTTATGCATTGTGACGTCACGAGCGTGTTCATGCGAAATACAAGCACGTTCCTTCAATAGTTTCATCTCAGGGAATTACACTGGTTGTGCATATATAACGGTATAAAGAATATCAACGATAAAATAGTATAATTTACTTGTTTGATAGCCTTGCGTACAGATGTCCACTTGGCTTACTTCGGAAACCGGATAAACGCAATTTTTACCACTTAATCATGCAAAAAGATACAGATCTCGCTTAATCGTATATTATTAGGTTATATATGATAATCATTAATCAGTGCACGCATTCAAACTTGTAGGCAAAACAAGTACAGATAGGTTACTTTTCCTGTGACGTCGTGACGCAGTCCATAGGCACCAATCAGTGAATGAAAAGAAGGGAGGAGATCTCCAACAAGACTCCGTTGCAGCATCAACAGTAAAACACCAAAACACCCGATGCAAAAACACAAAAGACGAGTACAGCACGAGACGGAAAAGAGACACACGACATGTAAACATCAAACACAAAAGACTACACATAAACCGACGAGACCAATGGGTAACCGGTGCCGACTTTGGACGGCCATTTGTCACGCAAGTAGCAAATGGTGTGGTTATCCTGGATTACGTGCGCACAACCCTCTCACTTCTCCAATTACCCAGAGGTCTCGAAGAACGTACAATTGTGGTGTAAAACAACCTCCTCATTGTAAGATGACATCACACAAACACGACAGCGAAAAGCAGAGGCCCCAGAGACACAGATGAATATGTAAATGGATATAAAAAGAGGGCATGCTTAATACAGTCCGTGCTCTGCCGGCTGTAGCGAGCTCATGTATGTAATCACCCGAGGAGTCCGACTGACATTCAGAGAGGACAGGTGGTCGGGGCCCTGTCTTCTCTAAAGAGGTTTGGACAGGGCCCGTCATGGAGTCCCGTCGTCACAGTCAGTCAGAGTGCAAGTCTCAAGGATGCGCTTGTACAAGACTGTAGATTGGTCAAGTACCAAGCCTAGTGTCCGTCTGGTGATATTAGGATCATATCCACGGTATAAAAGGCGTTCGATGATTCTGACGCATTTTCGATGGTTATGCTGCCTACCTTTGATCCTTTTTATTTTCTTTATCATATCACCATAAAAGACAGGTTGTGTAATACCCATAGTAATGTACTCTGTTGCATGTATAGATCCGAATTTTAAAAGAAGTTGACTGTAATTTTTGTAAAATTTCCAGAAAGTCTTAAGTAGTTTATGAAAGCGGAACCTTGACCTAAAAGTTTTTTGGTAATTTGTAAATTTCTACTGTGAAAATCCAAAATATCAGTACATGCTCTAGCGTACCGGATGAGAAAGTCAAACACAAAAGCCGAAACCTATTCCAAAATCCTAAGGCCTGCGAATTTTGGAGAAAAAAAAAACCAAAAGAAAACGAATTTCCTGACGCGAAAAGAAATTGAACAAATAGACAAAGGAAAAGACACAAGCTCAACAGAAACACGAAGGACAACTTACATAATGATCGAACCATCTCCAGTGCAAGTGCTGAAGGTATAGAGTTGGAACACTTCGGTATTACCTAAAATATGATTTAAAAGAGTTATTCCGGTTGCAGTGTGGAGCAGTTAAACTCGTTCCCCTTGACATGGATGTTTCAAGTGTATTTATTACTTCTCTCTAGCTCTGTCGCCTGAAAGAAGCTTTCATAAATTGTCAATTTGACGGAGATTAAAATATTAGCACGTTCCTATATGAAATTTGGAGCCGCACACTCTCTGTAAAGTAATACACAAATTAAATTAAAGAAATAAAACCAGAGGGCGCTACTGAAATGAATTTTTGAGACTTCTGAAAACCAGAAGTCTCTGACGAGACTGTAGCTCTCCTGGTTGTTTTGTTTTAAAAGATCAATTTCCTTTCCTTTAAACCAAAGACAATTTTAAGGAAGCAGGCGCTTTCACAAATTATAAGGAGCATTGCATAGCAAAACAACATATCCATTAGACTGCAACTAGAATATCACTCATGGAATTCATAATATCCCAGATAAGATATTTCAAAAAAGAATGCCATGACCATTTTTCAATATCCTAGTGGCCAGGGGCTGCTAGCTCAATAACACAAAAAATAAGATTCAAAGAGTTATATAGGTGAAAATGACCACACCCATTTTCTAAGACCCTGGGGGTCAGGAGCTCAAATAAAATATCAGAATCACAACTAAACCACAGACACATCATATTGCAAAAAGATTTAAGTCTCCATCATTTATAGTGTCAGAGGAGTTGCGAGCACAAGATTACATAGACTTGTTGCACGGTCTACCTTGTAGACGGTAATTATCACATTTCCAGACAGTGCAATATTTTTCATTGTGAAACAATGATTGAATTAATGATTGAACTAATCATTAAATGATCAACTGAGCCGTTAACTGTCCTTAACTGACCTGACGTCCATTGCCTCCCGTTTTGAAAATACAACACAACAAATAATGACTGGAATGTTCGCCTGAGCATCTCTAAAATGGCATTTCATAATGGGAATTTCAAAGAAAAAAAAATACCGCGATATTCAGGTTGAACTACTTTTTTTCAATGTCACGGGCGATCTAGATTTTTTCCCCATAACGTTGTTTCAGTCCGTTAGGGAAAGGGGTTCAAGTCTATGATTTTGAAAGAAAATACATAGAAACGGGAAATCATGTTGGTTTTTTTTTTTACAAATTCCAGGGGGGATCCTGACTCCCAGCCTGCTCTAGATCCGCTCTTTGTAAAATGTTTCAATACGCATAGGATCAGCTACCAGACAAAATTCTCAGATTTAGATTGAATACTTTTGAAAAGAAACAAAGATATAATAGTATCATAACATTCCCGTAGTTTTTAATATTTGTTGGAAAACATGTACAGGGGAATCCGTAACCGCTTCTCCTAAAATCCGCTTCTGTGTTCTCTAATTACACTGTAGTTTGAAAAATTCAAATATCAGTTTCCCTTTATTTTATTATTTTTAATTCCCCTAATTTAACAACAAGTACTGGACCAATTTTTTTTATCGTTGTTTTCTTTGAAATGTACATTTGAAATGCGTGAAATTCTAACTGTTTACTGACCATGACGACTTATAATTACTCAATCAACGGTGATAATTGTTTGATGGCGTAACAATTGCCGTGCAACAAGTGGGTTATTCAACTGCTCCTCGGGCTACGCCCTCGGAGACAGTAGAATAACCCTTACTTATATAGGTGAAAATGACCACACCCATTATCTAAGACCCTGGGGGTCAGGGATTCAAACAAAATATCTGGTGCACAACTAGACCACAGACCCATCATATTGCAAAAAAAATAAGTCTCCATCATTTATAGTGTCAGACGAGTTGCGAGCACAAGATTACATAGAGTTAAATAGGTGAAAATGACCATACCCAATTCCAAAGACCCTGGGGGTCAGGGGCTCAAATAAAATATCAGGTGCACAACTAGACCACAGACCCATCATATTGCAAAAAGAATTAAGTCTCTATCATTTATAGTGTTAGAGGAGTTGTGAGCACAAGATTACATAGAGTTATATAGGTAAAAATGACCACACCCATTTTCTAAGACCCCGGGGGTCAGGGATTCAAACAAAATATCAGGTGCACAACTACACCACAGACCCATCATATAGCAGAAAGAATTAAGTCTCCATCAATTATAGTGTCTGTGGAGTTGCAAGCACAAGATTACATAGAGTTAAATAGGTGAAAATGACCACACCCATTTTTTAAGACCCTGGGGGTCAGGGGCTCAAACAAAATATCAGGTGCACAACTAGACCACAGACCCATCATATTGCAAAAAGAATTAAGTCTCTATCATTTATAGTGTCAGAGGAGTTGCGAGCACAAGATTACATAGAGTTATGAGGTGAAAATGACCACACCCATTTTCCAAGACCCTTGGGGTCAGGGGCTCAAACAAAATATTAGGTGCACAACGACACCATAGACCCATCATATTGCAAAAAGAATTAAGTCTCCATCATTTATAGTGTCAGAGGAGTTGCGAGCACAAGATTACATAGAGTTATATAGGTGAAAATGACCACACCCATTTTCTAAGACCCTTGAGTCAGGGGCTCAAACAAAATATCAGGTGCACAACTAGACCACAGATCCATCATATTGCAAAAAGAATTAAGTCTCCATCATTTATAGTGTCAGAGGAGTTGCGAGCACAAGATTACATAGACTTATATAGGTGAAAATGACCACACCCATTTTCTAAGACCCTGGGGGTCAGGGGCTCTAACAAAATACCAGGTGCACAACTAGACCACAGACCCATCATATTGCAAAAAGAATTAAGTCTCTATCATTTATGGTGTTAGAGGAGTTGCGAGCACAAGATTACATAGATTTTCATAACCACGCCCATTTTCTAAGACCCTGGGGGTCAGGGGCTGAAACCAAATGTCAGGTGCACAACTAGACCACATACCAAGTAGGATGCAAAAAGAATTAACTTTCTATCTCCTATGGTTTCAGAGGAGTTGCGAGCACAAGAATTGTTTACGGACGGACGGACGGACAGACGGACGGACGCCGGACGACGGGGTATCGCATAAGCTCGACTGGTCTGAGACCAGTAGAGCTAATTACTTGGCTGGAAGCATCACTGATGAGGAATATCCGAAACACGTGTCTGGTGCATAATAAACTGTTTTGAATTTTTCTTAAAAGGAACACTTCCATATTATTTGTAGAATACATTGTAAGTGGCGCTGTTAAATTGTTAAAGTCACGCTGAAGTTTGACATTAAAATAAAAATCAAAGAAGTACCTATCAGTTATTTGCATATTCATGACCCTCCCCCCCCCCCCCCCCCAAAAAAAAAAACTACGTATACCAAAATTTACGACCAAGCGAGAATTTTCATTAATATCAATTTATTTATATTTTTGCATGATACAATACAATACACAATAATTTGCATTGCACATTGTACTAATTACTTTGATGTGCTTTGCATAAGAACCAGTCTGGTTGTTTACACTTACATTCAAAGGGGTATGGTCAATTCGTACCATAACCAACTCGTACCTGCCACTTCGTACCATACCTTACTACCAACTCGTACCAAAACCATTTCGTACCATGACCAACTCGTACCATAAATTCTACCAACTCATACCATACATTAACTCGTACCATAACCAACTCGACCCTCAAAGGGGTATGGTCAATTCGTAACATAACCAACTCGTACCTGCCACTTCGTACCATACCTTACTACCAACTCGTACCAAAACCATTTCGTACCATGACCAACTTGTTTAAGACTGTGCTAACGAAATATCAACGTACAAGCAAAAATTTTAACAAGAAGTATTTAGTTACATGAAGATTCACTCACAAATGTGGCTGATTTGCTAAATTATTTCTTGCTTTTGTGATAATCGACATTTTCTTTTTGCGTATATTTTGTGTTTAGTAAACCCTCAATATTTGCGTACGGTGCAGTGTGACTTGCTTTTCCCATCCCACTGGCATCTTGGAAAAATTGTATAAAGAAAATCAAAGACTACTGCAGTACTTACCTTCTCCTGTCGTTCTAGAAGCTGTCACGTCTTGGACTTGGTTGCGTATCTTCTCCCGGAAACGCACCCTGTCTCCAATTGTGTGCAGGCCTAATTTAGATAAGTCATTGTCCGTGAGTGACTTGCAGGCACATATGTCCAACTTTTCGTTTTCAAAATTAGTAATTAAGCTTGACATAGACAAGGACTCCAAAATATCATTGATGGTGGTGCTTCGCCTTGCCATGCCGCCATAGGACATTTTGATGAATATGTCACGTGGTCACTAATCGCGCGCGTTTCAAGTCTCGAGTCTCGGAGATGTTTAATCTTTGTCGTAAGGATGTTTATCATAACGAAATCACCACATAACGACATAAGCACCGCATATAATGTAATAAGCACCGCATATAATGTACTTACCACCCCATATAATGTACTAAGCACCGCATATAATGTACTTAGAACCCAATAAATTGTTCTTATCACCGTATATAATGTTCTTAGCACTCCATATAATGTATTTAGCACCCCATGTAATGTATTTACCACTCCATATGACGTACTTACCACCCCATATAATGTTCTTATCACCTTATATAATGTACTTAGCACCGCATATAATGTGCTTACCACTCAATATATTATTCTTATCACCGCATATAATGTTCTTAGCACTCCATATAATGTATTTAGCACCCCATATAATGTATTTACCACTCCATATGACGTACTTACCACCCCATATAATGTTCTTATCACCGCAAATAATGTACTTAGCACCGCATATAATGTACTTACCACTCCATATATTATTCTTATCACCGCATATAATGTTCTTAGCACTCCATATAATGTATTTAGCACCCCATATAATGTCCATAACCACTCCATATGACGTACTTACCACTCCATATAATGTTCTTATCACCGCATATAATGTACTTAGCACCGCATATAATGACTCACCACAGCATATAATGTACTTACCAACCCATATAATGTATATACAACCGCATAAAATGTTCTTAGCACCGTATATAATGTTCTAACCACCCCATATAATGTATATACCACACCATATAATGTACTTAGCACCGCATAAAATGTACTCACCACCGCATATAATGAACGCACCACCCCATATAATGATCTACGCACCGCCTATAATGTTCTTAGCACTCCATAATGTAATTAGCACCCCATATAATGTATTTACCACTCAAAATAATGCACAAATAGCACAGCATATAATGTACTCACCACCGCATATAATGTACTTACCACCCCATATAATGTTCTTAGCACCGCATATAATGTACTTTCCACCCCATATAATGCTCTTAGCACCGCATATAATGTACTTACCACCCCATATAATGTTCTTAGCACCGCATATAATGTACTTACCACCCCATATAATGTTCTTAGCACCGCATATAATGTACTTACCACCCCATATAATGTTCTCAGCACCGCATATAATGTTCTTAGCACCCCATATAATGTATTTACCACTCCATATGACGTACTTAACACCCCATGTAATGTACATACCACCCCATATAATGTACTTAGCACCGCATATTATGTACTTACCACCCCATATAATGTTCTTAGCACCGCATATTATGTTCTTAGCACTCCATATAATGTATTTAGCACCCCATATAATGTATTTACCACCCCATATAATGTATCTACCACTGCATATAATGCACTTACCACCCCATATATTGATTAAACCACCCCATATATTTAAATATCTCATTATAAGACAGCGATGGCGTTCCATACTTACCAACCCGTACCATGGTACTCAGTAAATTGTACTCTGTAAAATCGTACGTGAAATAACTTTTCCCGGACCTTGACAAATTTTTGCATTAATTCTTATTGATTAAGCGTCACCAGACATGCATGCTTCGAATACCGCATTAGTGGAAACTTATCATACATTGTAAAGAGTTCAACTAATAATTCATAGTTTATTCAAAAGATGGTGTATATATACGCTTAATCAATGGGTGATTTGAGTTGGCTATGATTCGAGTAAATGTTAATGGGTACGAGATTCTGAGTGATTCGAGTTGGTTATGATAAGAGTTGATGTCAATGGGTACAAGATTATGTGTGATACGAGTTGGTTATGATTCGAGTAAATGTTAATGGGTACGAGATTATAGGTGATTCGAGTTGCTTATGATATTATTGTCAATGAGTACGAGATTATGTGTGGTACGAGTTGGTTATGGTACTAGTTCATGTATATAAAGGTACGAGCTGAAATAAAATTGGGTACGAGTTGGTTATGGTACGAGTTAATGTCAATGGGTACGAAATTTTGTGTGGTACGAGTTGGTTATGGTACGAGTATGTTATGGTACGAGTTGGAATAAAATTGGGTACGAGTTGTACCCATGAATTCGCAATGGGTACGAATTGACTTTTTATTTGGTACGAGTTGGTCATGGTACGAAATGGTTATGGTACGAGTTGGTAAATTTTGGGTACGAAGTGACCAAGGTACGAGTTGGTTATGGTACGAAGTGACCATAAACCCATTCAAACAATAAAAATTAGTCGAAAATATAATGAAATTATAAGGGGGTACCCTTGTGTTTCGTAACATATCACTGAAATTTACAACTTATAATAATTATGTTTTTAAGCGGTATATTTATTCCGAAATTATTTTTTTTTATAATTCATAACAGAACAATTAATTTTTGACCTATTATAAGTGAATTTGGAGGGATTAAATGCATAAATACTGAATATTCAATATTCATAAATCTTAATGCCCAAGGGTACCTTTCTAAAATGAACTGTTACCTTTATTGAAAACAAAATTAGTTATCTATGTCTACGCTCCTTACGCCATCTCTCAAATGCATAGGAAATAATCTACGAGTAGGGACCCACCTTAACAGAAAACTTTTTAGACTCTTTTAAAGACGACAGATTTTTTTTCACTTTTTACATGTTTGTGGTCCCACAGACATAAATTGTCAACTATGAATGCTCGAGATATTCGTAAACAGTGAGATTCGACCTCGAGTTAAAGGGCGCATATGCATGGTGTGCTGATTTTTTAAAGAACATATCTTTCAATATTGATAATATACATGTAGTAGTTACAGCTGCCACAGAAGGATCCTTAAGTTTTATTTTCTCTTACTTATCTTGTAAATCCCCATTTCTGTAGATCAGCAGCCTGTTTCATAAAAATACTTAATATGAACAATTTCAGGAATTTTCTCCACTTTTGATTGCTCAGTTCTACTAACTTACATAAATTTGAGAAGTTTTATAATTTTAGTTTTCTTCTTCACTTTTCGATAAGTTGATGAAATGAGATACCAGTACAAGGAAGGCAACTCATTTGATATCTATAGAGTCATTTGAGAAGCCAGGAGTTGCTTCGCTTCCGTAGACTTACTTAGTATTCAAAATTTGGGACCAAATGTAGAAATATTACTTGAATAAAAATGTATCGGTTGATGTATATGATTTTCTGCAAATATTATAATTTATATATACTGTACATTTCTTTTGATTAGTTTGGTGGTCTTTACCATCTTATATCAAGACGTACAGAGGGCCTTGTAATTTTTAGTACTTCTAGGAAAAAAAAGTAGAAAAAAAAAGATAAATGAATATAATAAATAAAAATGTTCAAATATGTAATTTTTTGTCAAGACAAAATCACTACCCCATCCCCCATTATAGTTAGATATTATCTCATTTAGATGGGCTTCAAATCCCTTAATTTTCTGAAAAGTTTTATACGTGTACATGTATCATTATGATAGAGGTATTCTCATGGAAAAAATATATATCGTTTCGTGGGGTTTTTTTTATTTTACATTATTTATTAATTTTTGAATCCCCCCTCCCATAATCTACTTTAAAATTTTCGAGAAAATTAAAATAATATAAAGAAAATGTATCATAATGATAGAAATCGTAAATTCAGCACAATGTTGACTACATGAACATTATTTTTTATAGAAGAAACCAACCCAGATACGTGTCTCCCTCCAAAATACATTACTACATAATTTTTCATACTTCAAAAAGACATGGTCTGTCCCGGAATTTTACAACCGTTCTTGGATTACAAAATAAAACAATTATTCGAGAAACATAAACCGAATCATCGAGGAAAATTAATATTTGATGAAGCATAGAATCTTCATTACATTGCAATCATTTCATTAAACATGATGAATCCGTCTTTGACTTGACAAGAGCGTTTTATTCTGAATTTATTGGGAGTCTCGGAGCTAGCTTTACGGTCCTTTAATGGTCGCCAAAGTATGCAGGAATGTTTGTTTAATGGATTGGCAGAATTTACGATTCCAGATTTTTATCTTCCTAACTCCTTATTGGACACCTCATTTGTGTCGATTAAAAAAGAGGCTTGTCGCCCAGGTCTACGTGTTTATTTATTGCAGCTAACACAGCAAAGAATCCAATGTTTCCTGTAACTTCCAGCTCTGTTGTCGCTTTTATTTTCACAATCAGGGAGAAATTTGGCTGTTTTAGGAGTCCATGACTTGCATATATAAGAAGAATCTTGTGTTTTTTAAATAGTTGTACATGTAACATAGTTATATCAAATATGTACAGATAAAGATCCAAAATGATTCCCATCACAGCACACTCCAAGTAAGTCAAATGAGATATTGGATACATGTTTTATGTCTTATGTCATCTTCAAAGAAAGTTCATATAAATGATGTGTTTTCATTTGTACTCATAGATTTTCATTTTGTCTCACCAATTTCAGCATGTGTAGACATCAGTGGATTAAAGTCAAACACAACACTCTCATTCGGAATCCTAATCTCATATTTGATGAGGATGAAGTTAATCCTAATCTCATATTTGATGAGGATGAAGTTAATCCTAATCTCATATTTGATGAGGATGAAGTTAATCCTAGTGTATTGTGTATTCAAGACTTGCAACATTTGGATTTTGAATTAGATTATTTCAGGTTGTTGCTGAGAATTGGGAAAACATCTACAACATAATACGAATATCTTGCCGAAATGTTTCATCAAAGTGAAATTATATATCATGTCTTCAGATTATCCAGAAAAGAAGAAGGGCCTACTTGTACTGAAGTAGATACTTCAGATCAATAATTACTGAAACATGAAGAGTACAATGACTTCTGTATAATCTTTATGACATCACTACATCCTATTGACACAGTGCTTTTTATATTCTCATCCATGAATGTGTTACTCGTTCAAGGAAAATATATAATAACATCGTTCTTAAAAGGAAGACTTACAATACATGTATACTACAAAACACATATTGTAAATATGGGATGATATGCATACACAGTTTCCAACAACATTCGGAGACCCTCTTGAATACAGATTGATTTTCGCGAATCTAACTTGCTTGATACACTATGAATCCCTCTCACATAGAAATTATCTTTGCTTATTAAACAGAGGCAATACAAATCGCCAAGGCTTTTGTTCGTTACAGAAGCCAGAATTAACCTTTTCTTGAAACTCGAGCTAAATTCATTAACTGCAGCCATAAATCGGCAGTAAATGTATTAGTAAGGTGTCTGGCCATCGTCTGTTCAACAGATACCAGCCCATCAACCCTCAGGTCTGTGGGGAGCGGTCATTTTCCGCAAATTATCGCGTTATAATTCAATGTCATTAACTTTTGTCCTGTAAATGAATTCCCGCCAGGCTATCGTGTCGCGGAATCTAAACTAGCCAATCTGCGATAATGCACGTGCAAATGCACGGTCTTTCATATAATTCAGATGATTGAATTGTTCCAGAAGAGATGAATGTTATGAATCATGGTACAATCTGATACAAAAATGCCAAAATTGCCTGAGTTTTCCGAGTCTGAGATGTGTGATATGAGGGAAATCTATACATCGCTTGTTATCAAGCACCAAATGGCTTTGATGATTGCTGTGAAGTTGAAATTGGGTAAATTTGGACTCTAGGCAAACCATAATGTACGTGATCTCCACGTCTCCCAAAGAACAATTGCTAATCAGCCCATCTCTTTATTCTATATATAGTATATTGACAAAAATGAGGATGTCCACGAAATACTAAGCTTATTTAAAACATGAGAATGAATTCATAATGTTTAATTTCACATCTGTGATTATACATTGACATTGTACATGTAATCATACATGTTGATGTAGCATAGCGATCGTGAACTACATGTATTAGAGACTTTTTTGACCCATAGCTACATCCATAATGTATATAGCAGGGCGAAAATGAAATGTTTGAGGAGTGATTCCGTTATATTTGAACAAGACGAATTGAAGAGATACGAGAAAGAACTTATCATACGGACTATCCGGACATAATTGGCACTTCTTGTCTCTGCTTCTGTCAATTAATTCAAATTCGATCAATTTCCGTCCAAGATAAGTTTCGTAATGAGTAGCTTAACGCGATTTTCGATGGCACTAGTGTAATAAACAACACAATTAGTGTAAAGCTATAGCTAATACATATACTTAAAGGTTATCTGGACGTGAGGACTATAAATATTAGGGACAGACTGTAAAATAAACTCATCCATGATCGGTCGGTGATATTGATAGCTGTGCTGATAAATGAGAGCATGTATTAGTATATAAATAACTTTGAAATAAGGGAATAAAACAATAAATAAGAATAAATAAATAAATAAATAGATAAATAAAATAAATAATAAATTGATCTCGTTGGTTTATATGTTGTCTGCAATCAAACTCAAATAACAAATAAATAAATAAATAAATAAATAAATAAATAAATAAATAAATAAATAAATAAATAAATAAATAAATAAATAGATCTCGTTGGTTTATATGTAGTCTGCAATCAAATTCAAATAATAAATAAATAAATAAATAAATAAATAAATAAATAAATAAATAAATAAATAAATAAATAAATAAATAAATAAATAAATAAATAAATAAATAAATAAATAAATAAATAGATCTCGTTGGTTTATATGTAGTCTGCAATCAAATTCAAATAACAAATAAATAAATAGATAAATAAATAAATAGATAAATAAATAAATTGATCTCGTTGGTTTATATGTAGTCTGCAATCAAATTCAAATAATAAATAAATAAATAAATAAATAAATAAATAAATAAATAAATAAATAAATAAATAAATAAATAAATAAATAAATAAATAAATAAATAAATTATAAAGATTGAAGTGGTATACACACACAAGGAGGAAAGAACGTCGCAAAGACCATCGTAACGTCGAGCACACATGTACACCAAGGACAGACAACCACATAGAATACAAGTGGAGAAAATGAAAACATGACAACCACACACACAAGTGGAAAATGTAAAGATGCTGAAAAAAGTGGAGCAAAGAAGGTAGGTGGCGCCACTTAACAAAGTCGGAATTGAGATCACGATAAGCATTCGTAAGGTTGTAGGTACTCTGCATAGGATAGTTGATGGAATATTACTGATAACATAAACATGATAATTTAAAAGCTATTCAACAATACCTGTTGCCCATTGGTCTCGTTGGTTTATATGTAGACTTATCGGTTGGTTTCCTTATCCCCTTGGTGTCTATTGTCGTGCTTGTCTACTCTGTGTTTTGTCTTCCTTATCCCCTTGGTGTCTATCGTTGTGCTTATCTACTCTTTGTTTTCGCATTTGTGTGTTTCGCTGTTTGTACTGAGACTGAGTCCTGATGGAGTCGCTGTTTGTACTGAGACTGAGTCCTGATGGAGTCGCTATTTGTACTGAGACTAATACCTAATGGAGTCGCTGTTTGTACTGAGACTGAGTCCTAATGGAGTCGCTATTTGTACTGAGACTGAGTCCTGATGGAGTCGCTGTTTGTATGGAGACCAAGTCCTGATGGAGTCGCTATTTGTACTGAGACTGAGTCCTGATGTAGTGGCTGTTTGTACTGAGACTGAGTCCTGATGGAGTCGCTATTTGTACTGAGACTGAGTCCTTATGGAGTGGCTGTTTGTACTGAGACTGAGTCCTTATGGAGTGGCTGTTTGTACTGAGACTGAGTCCTGATGGAGTCGCTATTTGTACTGAGACTGAGTCCTAATGGAGTCGCTGTTTGTACTGAGACTGAGTCCTGATGGAGTCGCTGTTTGTACTGAGACTGAGTCCTGATGGAGTCGCTGTTTGTTCGGAGACCAAGTCCTGATGGAGTAGCTGTTTGTACTGAGACCGAGTCCTGATGTAGATCCCTACTTTTCTTTCATTTATCAAATATCGATTTATATTACTTTTTTCTCTTTCTATTCTTGATATGTCTAAACCATGCTTTTTTATTTTTTGCACTGGTGTAATTTTTTTCAAGAATTATCTTCAGATCGTTTGAAAAATAACACCAATAATTTTTTATCAGAAAGATGCTTAAAATTTGGCTGATTGAAAATAAAGTTGAATATTGTTTTTCTTGCTTGCGAAGGAGATGACTTTGTTTCCTTACCAAGGACGTTTCAGAAATAGAAAGTTCATTTTGTCATAAATTACGTGAACTTATTTACATTTCAAACACTTAAATGCTACCAGAGGAAGACAATTCCCCTCTATTAGTCTCAAAGTAGAGAAGAAATTGAGGAGAATTGAATTGACTGATAAGAACATATTTCTACGAATCAATAAAATAAATCAGGCACCGCAGATTCAATTTTCTTCAAGTGAGAGAGACTCCGCAAACGAAGCGACAAATCTAGCCAAATTACATCTCACTTGATAACATTACTGCGAACAGATCTCGGTTCTATTGTGCCAATCAGAGACAGTAGCTAGATAATAAGAAATCACCTAACACCTCTCTTTGGCAATATTTGTCGATATCACCATCTTTCCGTATGCTTTGAATGTGCAAAAGGGTTTCCCCCAATTTTTTATTCCACTTTTTTATTCCAAAATTTATAGAAATGCAAAACCATTACTGCGTTTATTAACAAATAAAATACTCCTGATAAACTGAGTTTCTTAAAAGATATATCGAAGAGAAGGTATAATTTGATTTGTATCTGTGTGTAACTCACTTAAAAAGACATCTACGATAAACTGATTTTAGACAATTACAGAAATGTCCAATTCAATTTTCTTGTTTTCATCGTTTCTGAATAACCCGTGATTTTCTTTAAAATCTTAGCATGTATAAATGACATGCGAATTACATGTAGAATACTGAAGTACATGTAAAAGATAACAAAAAGAAAAGCGTCATAATAGAGAAATTCAGCCACGTAGACTCTGTCAAACTTATTTCCTGTTATGCCAAAATAAACACTATGAAAGCCCGGATAAATCATTCTGAAAAGTTAACTTTCATATCTGGAAGTGCCAAATCAAGTCCACAAGCAGACAAAATGGACACCTTAAATCAAACAGTCATAATTTGTACAAAAATAAAGTTATCTGCGGAACAGTGCATGTCTACACTATTGACCGTTGTTTTAGATTGTTATTAGCCTCCAGAAATTGACTTGCAGTATATTTTGTGACATAGGCCAACGTAATTCCGCTCTCCCAGCGTTGTTGTTTCGCTTTCCTTTCATGAGAGCTGGTCGAATCAATTGAGTTATAATAACAAGTCATATCAGTTGTGATCGATCATTTTTCACTATAATTGTCAGAAATAGATTCAACCGGGCAATAAGATGGAGGAGTTTACGAGTCACCTCTCCTTATCATGCTCCTTTCTCCCTCCAATAGATGAGGAAACATGGATTCCCTTATCCATTTACTAAATGAACCACTCTGGTTCAACAATTACAACGAACGGGAATAAATTAAGAATAGTTTTGCAGTTCACTCAAATTTGGTATTGCGTCAAAAGGCACGACAAGATTTTGACAACATCATTTAACATCAGAAAGCATTAGCAAAGCGAACCTTATATACGTATATAAACATGCTTATTTCAAGCAAAGACTGGGAAGTATTAATGTTCCTTACAGTAGGGATTTCAGTCACGTGATCTTTCAAGCTGACAAATCGATCTATCAGTTACCGCACTAAACTTACCTCACGATTTCTACAAGGATTTTTGATAAAAACATATGATTCTCTCTTTAAACTTTCAAGTGATATTTATTCTTTTTATATAAATTGTATTTTTTATGAAAATATGAACAGAAGCAGTGAAATTATCGAGTTTATGGACGACAACGCACGAATTTGTACACCTCTCGCTGCAAATATCTATGGCACGAGGAACGGCTCATGGTGAATTTGAGGGTCGTTCTGTTTTGCGGCTATTTCAGCTTATTCATAAGTATTTATACCATAAAACTCACGTATGGTTAGATAGATTGGACTCTCTGATTGATAACCGAAGTTGCGCAAAAGTTGAACTCCAAATATAACGAAAGTTGTCACATTTTTCATTTTTCAGGGGAATATTGATTACTTTTGATGTCATCCTTTCTATTTTGCGCACTTAAATATTAAAAGTTTGAACATTTCCGATTATTTTGATATAAAGAACACCAAATTTTAATATAGTTTACCTAGCTGCATTCCGATTTTCCCGCCTCGACCCCCTTGATTATTTACTGCGTGATAATGTCTTCCATGCCGATTTCACGCAAGTTATCAAGAAAGTGTTCGTTTTCTTTTATATTTACTTTAAAAGGAAGTGTAAAAAGGAACAGGGAAATATATGTTTATTAATCTTTCATTTACGATGATATGAAATGATCAACATTTATTTTTTCCAGAACTATTGTACTTACTCTAAAGGATTCGCTCGTGTGTTCTCTTTGTGGTTTTTTTTTTCAGGGGGGGGGGGGGCTTATTTACGCAAAAGCTCTTTTACTGGTAGACTCGTTAGATCGCATGTTGGTATTTTTTTCTTCCTCTTTTATATTTTGTTTTCAAAGTAGGCCTAATTTCTCCGAAAAGAACAAAGGTATATCTTTATCGACATTTAGTTACATGAAAAATCATGTATTTTTTTGTCCTGGCAACCGAAATGAAGTGCTTTAAAGGCAATAATCACACATTTTTGGGATTTCTTAAAATATTATTTCGATTATCTTTCAAGTCAAACACGTGAAAATTATGTTTATAAATCCAAGATTTTGAAAATTTGTATATTTAAGTCGATGGTGGTCATTTTGTTTTAAAATGGTTACCATGGCAACGCAACTAAATTACCATTGTAATATAAAACAAATAGTCGAAGTCTTTACAAACAAAATGATGTACAGATCATTCAAATAGCAGTAAGATTATTCAAGTTATAGCTATTTCAGTACGCTTACTGACCACTTCAAGTTAGATTTGAATGGTGCCACATCATGAGAAGTTTTATATAGTATACTATAGTAAATTGTGTCACAAAAATGACACCAATCATCAAGCTTTCAACCTCATTATCTCTGTACTCGATCAACCGATTTTGATATTTTTTTCTGTAAAATGTTTCTATTACACAGAGCAATGTAATGATCTAATAATACATGGATCTTGATAATTAATTAATGTTATGGTAAAATCCCTACTTACAGCTGAAATTTGCCATTTTAGGAATATTTATCCATAGACTGCAAGTTCTCTACTGGTTTCATTTTCGTCAACAGTACGTTTGGCCATTTCCAGGTTCTAAAGTTATTTTAGGAGAGGATATTTCTCTTGTTTCATGTATAAAAAACCAACTCTTTGATTGATTTAATATTTATTTCAACAATGCAAAATTAAAAATTATAATTATGAAAGAGCATATAAATCTACTATTATAAGTAATCTGACGTATGAAAAAAAAAGAAATAACATGTATGAACTATTATCAAAATTCTGAAGTCTGAACAGGCGAAGTGCACATGAAAAACGATTGACGTCAAACAAGCGTTTTAATAGAACAACCGAGTCCAGCTTTTCTTGGACTTTTAGATAAAATATAACAAACCCACAGAATGCAACAAACAAAGGGCAAAGCAACTTCGACGAACATTGGTCGACGATACAGAATATAATTACGATTGATTCACCTTATAAGGAGAGTTTTGATACTAGTATCATAATGTTTCTTTCCTATAATACAACATTCTATCAATATGGATACAGGGAGATAACTCTGTCTGCTATAACCCTAATAAGTCTACTTTTTTAATCAAATTATTAATGTTTTATTTTAATAATTTAGTGTGTGATATGCGCATTTTAACAAATAATGACTCATCAGTGATCGAAGCCGAAAGAGAAGAAACCAAAATACATGAAATAGTAATACGTAAAGAGCGAAATTGTGAAATTAATGCCAAAGAGAAAGGTAAGGACATAGCTGTGTATTAGATAGGTACCCCTCAGCTTCAGAATGATTTATCAAATTTAGTATCAGTAAATTTACAAATGTATTTCAAGTAAATGCTGAAGCACAGTAAAACCAGGCGAACGATATCATGGAGGACTGAAGTCCACCAGCAGAGACACCAACCCAGTAGTTGAAATCCAGTATTGAAATGTGTTCTATCGTAATAATTAAGTGCAGCACCACAAAGATAGACTACTATTGTGCATGGACAAATATTACCTCTGAAAACTCCAAATAATTTACATCATTTAACATAATTCTTTCGATTACTTATTTTTTGCTCGTTTAATTGACCTGGCTCTTTTTCTTATATGGTAACACACATTTTTCTGACCTCTTTTATGGGTACTACATACATATTGTTGATCTGATTTTTGTTCAAAACTGTTGCCAACTATTTCTTCACTTCAAAACATTGTGTCCTATGTTCCACACTTTCATGACTTAAATATTTTCTGTTACAAATTGGGGACCATGTTGGTCAATAAAGTATCTTGTATCTTACATCATGTCTAAAGTAGTTTTGCATTCAGTAATTCGTTAATCTAGAGTATATTTTGACATCAAGTGTATATAGCTGATTTGGGAACATATATCAGACATGTTTATGTTTATCAGTGAACTATACATCTTATTTTCAACACCAGTATTAAATTCAAATAGACGTTACTCTCATGTGACGTCTTCTGACGACAGCCAGACGTGATACGGGGCCTTCAGAGCCTCGTGTTGAGAGAAAAAGCCAGAGGTGATTTAACATCAAAGTAAAGCTTACAACTCACAAGGGACCTCACTCTATGTAAATCTAGGTTGCCAACACAAAAGAAACGATATTTGAAATAAAAGTTAAATGAAAAAAAGTATAGTTTCACTGTGACGTCTTTCGAAGACATTTTCTAGGATATAGATAACAAAAGGTTTTATAGACAAATAATGCGATGTCAAGGGAAAGGGTTAAACGCGCTGTCCTTATGTCCAGGCGGTCCTAGGAGGGATTCTACAGGTCATAAAAATAAAGAATCGATCATGGCATAGTGCTTCTAACTGTGAGTCAGACAAGTTTATGAATCTATCATGGTCTTTTTACTACTTTTCGTATTAAGCCAATCAGAGAGAACAAAATGATTTGCCGCGGAGCTGGCGGATTATATTCATATGACATTAGCGGCAATAAAGATTCCACCGCTGGGAAACAGACAGTTCTCAAAAGTGAGAGGAAATGTAAAACTGAGTGTGCCAAAGCAATGAACCATATGATTATTGTTCTTTGTGTAGTAATGCTTTGATGCTTTGATTTTGATCGTGCTCCAACGGAAACCAGAAACATCTTAACTAGCTAAGATATGCTTTCCAAGATTGTCAACGTTATCAACAAAAGTTGACAGGGTCATCTTGATAGAACCATGTTTCTCACGATTTTATTTGCTTTGAAAATCACTAACCTTCACACTTCAAAATTGGATGCACTTTAGTTATACAATTTAAACATAAATAATGTACAATATAACTAATCTCAATAAAAAGAAATGACGAAAAAAAATATATTAAAAAAAAAAAAACATACAAGCAAAACACACAACATAATAGAAAAATAAAAGATAAAGAGGAGGCCTAAGCCAAAAAAGGACTCGATTAATCAAGAAACTATTCACGCAAAGGTACATTTGTGAGCTTATGACTTTGTCACTACAAAGACACTTTGGACGATACAATGAAATATATAAATTCCTGTTATCGAAATCTCGTTGTCCAAAACGTTGAAGGATGTTTTAGGTAAGGACCATCCAAAAGCACCGAACTTGTTACATTAATCGGTTTTGGTTTTTTCTCCACGACAAAAGTGACGTGTGTCACAAACAAGTAAGGGATGCTTACTCCTCCCGAACACCACTTTGCAGATTATATTAGTTGTTTTGTTTAATTTGTATATTACAAGACTTTTGATTGTGAGTGTTCGATTCTGATTTTTGGTTTGACTTTCATTCACTGATGAGTATTTACGTGGTGCACTAAGACTTCAAAAATTGTCATACACTGTCAAAAGGAGTCATGCAAACCACACAAAATATAAACTAGAATGAGCACATTGGTCTTTATTTGTACAGATACATTCTGAAAAAAAGCACCGTGTAATGCAATTCAACATTTTAAAAGAAGTTCAACGTCTTTTTCAGTAACAGCGACAGTGTACATTAATTTTCCATTTTCCCTGTTTTTGAAATATCTTATCTATAATTGTATATGTAAATTAAAGTGTTCGGTAAGATTCCTTGTTCAGGGTACTTAAGAAAAAGAACTGTTACAAAGCTAGCATATGTTAAAGAAGAGAGTCTCGCTTGCATTGATTTCTGTATCTAAGGGTCAGATGTATAAGAGTTTAGGAGGAATAAATCAGTAGATAATAACGTGTTATCATCGAGATAAATCTGAGTTGATAAGATAATGACACTGTATCCAGACAGAGCAGAAATCAAGGGCAGTTTTCTCTGCCCATCTTTGTGATTGTAAGGAATCAATCACAGAGACGACTTGGTGTATATCTGACTATAACAGGCAAACCAGCACTACAGCAGCTCAACATGTCCACAAATACATGTCGTCTGTCAAACTAATAAACAGCTAAAAAAAAAACAAAAAAAACAAAAAAAACAAACAAAACAAAACAAAACAAATCAAAACAAAAACAAAAACAAAACAAAACATTCGAACAAACACACGAACGAAACAAAAACAAAAGAGAGCGAAAGCCAAATAGCGTTTGAGTTAAATGACTTCGGTATTTGCAACTCAATAATAACAAGAATATCAAAAGTGACTCCTTCGTCGGTTAAAAAAAAAAAGGACAAATTATATTTTGGCGGCAGTCATACTTGACTGTATAGTGTGACTGAATCAATTATCATCTGGGTACAAAATATAGGTCATACGGTTACATGTACTCCATATCGTAAAATGAATGCGAATACATCTAGTCTGTCGTTCTATTGGACCCAAAGAACATCAAAAGAAAAATGTAAAAGAAAACACCAATTGGGAATACATACAATCAAAACAAAACTTATTGACCTCGTAATTGAAGGAAAACACATAGAGCACTACAGTAGATATTCATATACATTATGATACAGAGATTCTGGTCAAAGCTCATTTATCTTAATCGAACATTTGCAGTTTTTGTAACTCTAGATATTGAAAAATATGTTCTGTTCTACATGTAACATTAAACAAATAATGTATCGTCAGCGATGCTTGAAGCAAAAACAAAGGAAATTAAAATATTTTAATATATCTAGAGTATTATTCGAAAAATTGGTTAAGATACAAGTTTATAGGGAGATTTCTCCTTTGTGTTGGAATAATTTATCAATCAGAGTTACATAGACATAAACGAAATTATTTTTACTTTTTTATTTTCTTTGACACAAAATTGTAAGTAAATTACACTGTCTATACGAAATGCATTATAGATGTTTTATCTTGACGACAATATTTATGTATTTGTCGGCAACATGATTATGACTCATGTTTTCGTAGTTGTATCCAATGTGTATAAGTATGACTATATGATAAAACTGCACTAAATCACGTGCACATCTGTTGTAAGTCTTGTAGCGTAGGGTCATTTCATCGGATCCTAAATTGTTCTATGTCATGTGTACCTCTTTAAATTGTTTTTTTTTTTAAAGAAATAGTTATCAATTCGAAATCGTCTAAAAATAGTTAACGCAAATAATTAGTGAAAAGTAAAATATCTGGACCTTTTTAATTTCCTTCACACATATCGATCATGACCTGTAGCGTATTTGAATAGCGTACAAAAATGATTTCTCTGTAAACGAGTGTTGTGTACAGACAAGTTCTATTGTTGACATAATCGGCGCATTTAAAGTATTCATAAATGAATTGTATCAACAAATCAGAAACAAACAATTTAGGAGCATGGATTTTAGAGGGTCCACATATATCAACCTTTCTCGGTAAATGATACCCGCTGGATAACCGTATTGATATTTCTAAATAGAGCAGATGGTCACACGCTTTCTCTATTTATTCCTGCTGTAAATGAAATATAATGGTCTTTCTATTCAACAAGCTACGTGTGTCACAAACGAGAAAAAGGCAGAAAATTAATATTCATCAGAATCGGAAACGTGACTTGATACTAGTTAAGCCGTATGGATTACTCTAAATCGGATATTTTACAATTTCATTTAAATTTATGTCTGAGATAATTAAAATTACCGAAGATTTATTTTCGGTATCTTTTCATTGACTGTGTAATAAAATTGATTTCAAAAGAAAATGGTTAATTTCGAATCTATTGCGCCAAAATTTGAGAAAATTAAAATCTGCACTAAAATGGTAATTGTGAGTCATATTAAAATGTATATATGCCGAAGAAGCAGACATAAATCATAATCAAATTATCAAAGAAATTGAACTTTATTAGGGGGAGGGGGTAAAGAGGTCAATAATGCAAATCTTTGGAATTAGAATTTGAAAATGGCCGAAAAACATTTTACGAGCGACCAAGCGAAAGAGCTCCTTTCTTCTTTGACCAAATCATCTTAAAGTTTAATAATATGAATTTTGGCAAAGCCTTAGAAGCAAACGAAAGGTATTCGGGAGCCTGTCTTCTTGTGACGTTTGTACAGGGACCATCATAGAGTCCTATCATCACAGTCGGTCAATATGCCTCTCTCAAGAACTTGTATGTATATGGCTTATTTGAGTCAACACTATGCGGGATTCTATCGCATTTGCGGAATAAAAGTCGATGAACGATTCTTGGTGTAAATGAAATCTAACTAAAATTTTCCTCGCAAGCATATTCAAAGAATGAGTGTCTTATCCATGTAATTAATCTATATAAGTTATAGGTTATACATATACTGCATGCTAAAATTTAAGGTCCATAGTCACCTCAGGGATGTTACTTGGCTTTGCGCACATCATAATCTTTAGTCCTATAGTGCCGAGTGATGTATACGGTCGATGTACATGTATAGTGTTTTTGTGTAGACTTTAAAATAAAGAATACATACATTGTATTTATATATATATGTACGATACATACATGAAATATAAGGTTAGTCTTTCTCTTTTTTGTATCACTAATATTATGTTTCCACAAACGTTGTATAAAAAGGTATTGAAAGAAAAGGAAACAATAAAGACTTGGACATGCATGTATCCCCAACAATAACTGGTGGGTACAATGAAAATATTGATGTACATGTGTTTAATACACCGCTTTACCTGCCTTTTTTAACTCATTAATTCTTTTCCACTTTACGAAAATAACCCTTGATGGCTCTTTCAAGAATCAAGCTCCGACAAAAATCAATGAGAAAATGAACCTGGAAGAGAGACGAATATTGTGCGATAACGTGAAAGTCAAAATGAACAAAGGATTGCCCAATATGGTTGTGTGTCATTGGTCTGTGGAAGAAATCTTTTCACCTAGCTAGATTTTGTTGATGTAAGACATCATTACATGGTATAAATATTGTCCCCAGTATCACTCCTTGTCAATAGTTTCCTTTTCAATATCCCTTGGATAATATAAAACCAATAATTGCTCTAAATAACACAATTATCGCTATATTCAATAGTAATCGCCACAATGTCTTTGATGTTGGAACTTTTCGCTGCGGGCACGTGGTTTGGCTCCAGAAGGGAAGTACTGGACATTGATTGGCGGTGCTGATACGCTTCACTGACCGCCTCTTTCCCGGACGGGGGAAACTCAGCAAAAGACCAGAGTATGATTGACGGAGCACGCTATAACGCGGTGAAGTTTTAACTTTTATTTCCCCAAATCGATCCCTTTTACGTATGACGTTATCTTGAATTAAGGCGATCGTGATCGAACGCGAATTTCTAATAATTTACTCGCATAGAAAACTTGCTCCGCTATATGCAACTGTGGTCCAAAGTTCCCCCTCACACCAGCTCGGAATTAATCACCGTCAAACTGAGAATCTCTACATCCTTTCAATTGTACGAAGTCAAATTAGTTTGAAATTAATCCGCTTAATTTCACGCCTTGATTTTACATTGTTATAAACGAATAAATAATTTGGCTGTAGTGTGGTAGGTCTTTGAGAAAGGTGAAATTATTTTATCTTTTAAGTTCACAAATTTAAACATGTGAAAGGGACGTTTGACTCTCCTTCGATGAACGAATAAAATGACAAAAGGAGATTCTAGGATTTCGTATCTCTCACCTACACCTATTTGACATGTTATTGAAAGTCTTGGATTTTTAGAAGACAGTACAATATGACGTATTGGAGGATACTGATCTATTTATGCAGTCTATCAGGTGAGTAAGATTTTAAATGCTTTACAAAAATGTAATGAAACAAGAAATTGTCTCTTTATTTTTTAAATGACATTCAAGGCTTGGTTCATTAACACAAGTACGCGCAAAATAAGAGTACGTGTACAAATACTTCTAATTTTCAGCACATATGTACAAATTAACACGAAACGAACATGCAATTAACTAGTTATCAAGGTACATTTGAATAAAGTTGTATGAAATTGAAAAGCACAAAAGTATAACTTTTAGTTTAATCATATTTTATTTCAAAAAGCAGAAAAACTGCTAAAAAAGTATAACTGCATACTGATAATAGAAGGAAATAGATTGAATATACATGTATTAATAACTTCAAGCCAATAAGTATCATATGAAAAAAAAATTTAATGTACTTTAAAATGCAGAATAGAATTTTAAAGTTTTTCTAACCAGTCTATAGAACATTGCTGACTGATTTCATAAGAAATTGTTTAAAGGCCGGGTGGGGACTATAAAAGAAGACAGGTGGATTTCCTGTCATTTCCTCGCAAAAAATCCAATTTTTGAATTTGCTAAAATTACATGTACAAAAAGTCACGTCCTTATGAAAGGGAACTTTAAATTTATTTTCTGTCATATATATATGGTCTTCATGCAGTATTTTATGTTTATCATATTGATATTTTTCTTTAAATTGCTGAAATTAAGAAGAATACATACTTTTCCATTATTTGCATGAGTTTTCAACAGAATACAAATTGTAATTCGGTTCGATTCAATCTCATTTGAATGAAGCTAAATAGTAACAGACTTGTTAAAATGTAAATTCTTCTACTTGAATTGAAAGGCCAAAGACGATTTTTAAGTTAGAGACTCCTCAACGTTTCGAGACGCATTAAGTCTTATCACGTGAAGTCAGGTAGGGTATCTAGAAACGAAGATGCTTGTAAAAACTTTGATTGCGCGTCTCAAACTCGATAATGAGCGTATAAAAGTATTGTAATTGCATTTGTATCAAAGAATTAGAATGATTAAAATGTTTCTATACGCGAAAAACTCTATTTTGTGGTATAATTGCAGATTAATATGAAAGTCAAATATCTGTGACTGATCATGCTGATAGACGATAAAATTTCCGTCATTGACGTGTAAATGACATGTAATGTAAGGTAACAACTATTCAGTTTGGTCTATACTCATTTACACATAACTAAAGTACTTATAAAAATTCAATGTCTTATTTAACTTCAAAGTTTAATACTGAGCTGCACACTAATGATGCGACATTTTATCCGAGTCAAATTATTTGTATGTCGTCATTGTGTACATGTATGCACCTGACACGGATTGCAACGACAAAGATAAAATAAAAGAGGCAAAATTTAACCAGATCAATAATATTCAAATCAACAAAATTTTAAATAGGAAAATGAAATACAGTAAAATAACAGAACAATACAGTAAAACGAAATGATGAAAAACAGGCAAATCTCATTAGAAATTACAAAACAACACTATATAGTATTGAAAGACTTAGGGACATTGATGAAACACGCCACAACAGGACATGGTGGTCCACAGCAAGATGCTGGCACAATTCAACGAATTATTCACTATCGACGGATTAGCTTTCATTGAATAACTGATAGGTACTTCTTTGATAACTGAATAACTGATAGGTACTTCTTTGAAAACTGAATAACTGATAGAAGTGATAGGTACCTCTTTGATAACTGAATAACTGATACTGTAGGTACTTCTTTGATGTTTATTGATATTATTGGTCGAACATGCCAATTTAATACACTGAAAATTTGATTTTACATAGAGCCAAGAAATTTTTAAAATTAGTCCCCGAAGATATTGTTTAGTGCATTTTTTTCTGTAATGGGGTTCGAACTTTGAAAAGATAGAACTTATCCCTCACTTAAATGTCCTTCAATGATCCCATTGCATACATATTTAGAATAAGGTATAATTTGCATTTTTCTTCAAATTAATTATTTTAGTAATTTTTATACTTGGAGAAAATCTTTTGAAGAAATACCTCTTGCTGTTATGCGCATGTGCTAGGTACACGTGGCTGATCATGCTTTGGTTTTCCGTAAGGTTAGGGTTGCGATTTTCATATCACGTAATATTTGAAACCGACATGGACGATATATGGTATAAGCTCAGTTTGTTGCATTATTAAAGAAAAAATAATACTCCTTGAAATTTTCATAGCTGAATGGGTATTTTTGGGAAAAATGCATATTTTTCAATGAAAAATCGCCGAAAATAGGAAAAAAAAAACATTGTCATTTTAGCATGAGTTCTGCTTCTAAAGATTCAGAATCAGAATATACATGTATACTATTCATCAAACTCTTTAAAAATGAGAGAATTAGAAATTCGAACATCGAGTAAATCTCTCTGTTTTTGGGTCAAAATGTTGGTTTTTTGCACAAATTATTGTGCTATTTGTAGAAACAGTCATTTTTCTCAAAAACGAATTCGGGTACATATTGGTTTGAATGCTTTAGGATAAAGCAATACAATAGCTATACATAGAAAAAAAATTGTGTACCTGGCGACCTTCTAGCTATTAATAAAAATAACGGGTTGTTGCCATGGCAACCAGCAAAAACGTATTTATAAGAAAATACACTCCTTAGAACTGTTTATTTTATCAGAATTTTTCAAAATAGGCTTTAATTCATACACAAGCTATAAGAATCCAGAAAAATAAGGGTATATATATGATTTTTAAAAAAATTTCATGCGTTGCAGAGGTATGTCATGTTATGATGTGGTATTCTCTAAAATGACGAAAATGTTAAAATAGGCCAAAAATGGATGATCATAGCCAAAATACGAGACGGGCAAATTTTGATTTTTTGGTCTGAATAGTTCGAGGAGATGTTCCTCTACATGTGGACATATCCATCTTTCTTCTACCCCATTTCTATTGAAAGTCGCCACACTGACCTTAAACATCGGCTACATCGCGCTAAAATCTACTGTAACAGCTATTTACGATTCACAGAATCTGCAATAAGTATATTGGTCCATTCGATTATGTTTTGTGATTTTGAAAACTCGCCAAAGCATGACTTACTTTCCTTCTGAATTGAAAGAACCTGGATCGGTTCTTAAACTGTTTGAATTATACGAATAATAAAATACTAAGTGAATTGTATACAGTTGATCCTAGAAATAATGAGAATGAGATTTGTATTTCAGATCAGAATCATCCAAAATATCGAATTTAATATATTTACGGAACATGACACTTTTATCTGAACGACCTTAGTGACGGATGTTGCTAGCAAACAGGAGATGCTTACTCTCCCCGGGCACTTTTCCGTATCGCATCTTCATTTGCGGAAACATTTTTATGTGTCTAACTCTTTGTCGGTGTGATAGTCTTCAATGTGTTTCTATTTTGTAATTATAGCAGATTCTACAAGAAATAATTGTTTAGTGGACTTTGGTATCAATGGAATTGCATTTTTAAGTTTTAGCGTAAATCTGATTTCTTCATTTAATTATCTATTCAAGAAAACCAGAGATAAGACCCCGAGGAATATGATATAATTGTATAAGGCCCGAGTGTAGGCAGGACCAGGTACCCAGGAGGAGTGAGCGTCCTCTGCCTGCATAACAACATCCGCCGCGATTGCCTAATAGAAACGTGTCTAATCCGGTGATGGTAAAAGACGGTCACATGGAAAGGTCGTACTCAAAAGTGTCCTTTCTCATCCTTGATAGGCAAATGTCGACATGTGGAATTGTAAGTTCTATGTAGCGACCATAGAACTCAAGACAGCGCCTCTTACAATGTCTTACATGTATCATTATTCTGATGGGGCAAATGTATATACTACTCCCCTCTCTTGTTTTTAAATACAGTGAGAGAAATATAAATAAGCATACATCTTCCTTTTCAATTCTACTTACTAAGATCATTATGCATGTGATATTTGAATATGTTTATACCCGACTAATTTTAAAATACAGCGCGGTATTTATCAGCGCCACCTACAATACATCCCGTACTTGCACTGGTCTCTGGAGATTGATAATCATATATATAAAGGTGTCCTTCGTGTTTCTATAGTGCTGTGCTATTGTCTTCGTCTATTTGTCTGATTTTCTTTTTCTTTTCAAGAATTGGTCAGTCTTTTGATTGTGATTTTCTGATTTCGGGTTTTGTGTTAGACTTTCATACACTGATGCATCAGAGCTATATCCTCAGACAATTGAAGTCTTTTTTTTCACAACTTCAATCCTTAATATGAGGAAAAGATTTGATGAATTTGGCAAGAATGACGTAATAAAGTTGTTAATGCAAGCTTAAATGGATGTTAAGATTTCAACAGAATCTAAATTTTCCTTAAATTAAGGAAGTAGTATTCCCAGACGATGTAAGATTTGAAATTTTTATCTTAGATTGACAAGAGGTATAACAAATTTCTCTGAAAAAATGTTTATGATGATATTCCCCTCTAATACGATGCACTTAGTCCGACGTTGCCCCAGTGCCATCAGTCCAGAACATATAAAAGTACTACAGGATCTTTTCTAATTTAAATACCAATTCTTCGGTTGCCATGATGAAATCCTCATCAGACCGGAAATAACATCCACAGATATCTCTTTCAAGTTTGAGAAGTCACCGGGTGCTAAACTTTACCGTCTGGGAGGTAGGCAGGGTACAATGTACATGTAGGATACTACGCTCTCTAGCATCCAGGTCAAATTTGCGAATGTAGACTCTCGAGTTGTCCTGTTGAAATAATACATCTTCGACGTTTCACTTTATGGTAGCTCTCAGCTGGTCAAGAAATTCGCATAGTAAGGTCAAGTTATTGTACTTCTATTCAAGATTTGTATTATCTTGGGTATAAAGTCCTGGACCAACATAAGTGAGTCCCAAAATACGTTGGCCATCACCTTGCTTCGAGATGACTGTCTGTAACTATTTTGCTGCAGTCCTACCAACTGAGGACTCTGAGCTTGTTCTCTGACTCAGAGTAATGTCTTATCAACAGCCAGTAACCGCGAAAGAAAATCGGCATTTGATATAAAACGCTTGAACAGGGTGCTGCATACTGATGGTATAATACTTGGTCGCAATTTGCTATCGGTGAGAGATATTGGTACCCTTGAGATGTACGTAAGCTTGCGCATACCCAGCAAGTCATGGAGAGTAGTTGAAACGTTACCAAGTGAAATGCTTGTGCTATTTATCCTATCTGAATAAGCCCATCAGAGTGGATCAGGTCACGGGACTTGCAAGATTTCTTCGTCGATGGCATCCAAAATGACTCCAAACCATACAGGCCCCTTGTCCTTTAAAGTCAATCTACCCCATTTGAATTCCGCTACCCAGAATTAAGCTTGGCAAGTGCAAAAGATGGTGAAAAAGAGGCATAAACATCATCAAAGGAGGCGTTAGTGAATGAACTCAGAAATGTCTTATACGACAAAGCTGGAAACCTCCGGCCTAAATGAGTTAAAGCAACCACGGATAGTCATTCGACAAGGTCAATTTACGTGTTGACTTTTTTGTATGTTATTGGTAATTGTATGTATTGTCTTTCTTTCTTTGCACATATACTACCTCTTGGTTGTCTAAGTTGTGATCGTCCATTCTAGCTATGTTTTCTACTGCAGGCCACTGTTACAAAGAGTATCATCGGAGATAAATTTCAATTATCCTTCCATCTAAATATGTTACATGACTGAGACGGTGGAATCTCATTAGGGGCTTGCCGTGTCGTGGGTGTTGCAAATCTTTTGCAATAGGAGAATGCTACAAAATCTTAGTTTCGTTTATTATCTGATGCATCAATTTAAAAAGTAAAATGAAAGTGATTTGAACTGAGTACTGATGAGTAATATTTAGCAAGGTAGCATTTTAGATCCCCCGTCAACAAAATATTTACCTTAAGTCCTTTTAATTCATGTACTTGCACGAAAAAATAATTGATATCCATGATGCGGGGGATGAGTATTCTAAAGAAACGTGGTCATGCATTGCATGCATACAATTCCAGGATTTCGTACATAAATCTTAAGTTATTTGTTCAAACAAGAGTACACAAAAAAGAAAATCCCTTCTCCCTACAGACGAAGAGCAAATCTTCTCTGATAACACAGATTTAAGATGATTTTCTGAGAATTGTCACGTCTTTGTTGTGTCTTGTGAATGAGGGGGTTTTGACATCATACGACCTCTGCACCATGTGGCTCCATCTGCTGCAAATTATACAGATTCTAAATTAAATTATTCAAGTAAAATGTGTTAAATATACTAGTACATATATAAGCGTTCAATTGGTATCGTTAGTCCTCGAGGATCTGCAATGATTTGAAATATATTTGTAAATTTTCTGAAACTTAAGTACCTCCCTCATGGCATATCTACTCAAGACAAGTGTACGCAATACCTCACTCCCCCTTATCGGATGTCATACACAAAACTGCGTGCCCGGTGAGTTTCGCTTGGAGACTTATCAGACCAAAACTTAGAATAAATTACTAGCAATTAAAGTGTTTATTTAAAACGTGTTTGAATAATTGTACTCTCAAAATTTCGTGTATATGAAAGTTTGACGAAATATAGACTCTGATCTTGTGGAATATACTCCCCGAACGAAACCCACCGGAGACACAGTTTTGTGTATGCCATCCGACAAGGAGGGGTAAGGTCATGGTATACATCTGGCGCTTTGTCAAGTTTAGAATTTCGCTCTTCCTATATTCACCATTTAGATTCATCCCCTTTCTGTCGGCCTAGAGCATCACTGATGATACATTGTCTATTAAAATGCGCATATGGTGCACTACATTATGACGAAACATCATATATTTTCATATGATAATTTCATATACTATGATTAACTATAAACTTCTACATTTTGCTTCTTTACTTTACATTTCGTTTTGATTTGATTGTAGAATTTAAATAATTTAAAACTACATGTACGTAAAGGATAAGAGCAGAATTAAAAAAAAAATCGACATCTTTCTATAAAAGTAATATGTAAATAAAAAAGAATAAGATTCAACGAATAAAACTTTCAATTCATATTTGAAAAAAGACACTTTTACTGAAAGGTTGTACTTTGAGTGCAGTTAATGAAGGAAATTCTAAATCTCAAGTGTAATGGTTCTTTGACATTTTTCATCGTAACGAACTTCGTACTTCTAACTTCGCACTTTAATTATGATAGGAAGTTTTATAAGTTAGTTTACAGAAGATATACCAATTCCGTTGAGTTTACAAATCACAATGTAGATGACTCCGGTAATGAGTTTATACGTGAACGGCAGCTACACCACGAATTCTTCAATGTTCGAAGTGCGAAGTACGAAGTTCGAAGTGCAGAGTCCGTCACGGTGAAAAAAAGTCTAATAATTAAGAAGACATAAGTGATATAAAACACTCCCACGCGGCTATCTTTGTATTCAATATGCATCGCAGCTGATTCATGATTCATTTTAAAATTCTCTGAAAGGACCGAATGCTCAATCAAATTTTACTACTGGGGAATATTTTTCAATCATATGGAGAATTCGGAAGTTTTTCTAAACGTGGCAAAAAGAAGAGTAGAAGAAAAAGTTTTTGACCTATGATTCAGTACAGGATCTGTACAGATAAAATGTACAGAATCAAATGAACAGAACATGGCAATGTCATTTTTTTATACATTTATACATTCTGTAAAAATAAAATACATTTCCGATTTATATCAACGAAAAGTTAATGATTAATTAGCGATAGACCATAAGCATTGCATGAAATCCCATCATTTTAATAATTTTGATATGAGAAAACAAGAAGGAACTGACAGTGTGGTTATGTTTAGATGCTGCATGTACTATAGTGTTCTTGAGAATTCTCCATTCTCTATAACTTGATTATGTGCCATTTTCCCCATTATTGTCCCAAAGAGCAAATTGTCGGATGACTTTGTTCCATACTGAATCACCTCACTGTTAGATCCTGTTAAATGTTCCCCATGAAAACAATTTTACCCGATTTTTATGTTTTGTGTGCCACTTGTAAAACAATAATTCTCTTATCAAGGGGTATATAAAACCAAGTCCAAATCCCAAAATACCTTCCTTGTATATAAAAGGTCTATACCACTAAAATCTTATTGCAAAAGTTGTACTTTTGAAAAGATTTTTGCGGAAAAAGAAGTATATAAGCTAAGTCTGTAGCCATAATAAAATTCTTAAAAGATGTTTCAAATAGCGATACGTGATTTGATAGGTTTTCATTATTGTAGTATTGGTAAATTTTTTTGTACATGTAGTTTAAAACTATACAAAACTCTCACTATATGCACAGTATGCATATTACATTGACTGTTCAACCAAATATTATGAACTACATGTAGTCTGTGGAACATATGGGCTAAGTTAATGACAATACTGTAATGTTAAACATCTTCAATTCAATAGCATTATTTGAGAACAGATTAATTTGCAGCATGGACCAACATGCACGTTTCGGGTACTTAACCCTCGTCAGTGATCCTCAATCTAGACAATGTAATATGGCCAAAGAGTGTGAAAATTAATATGTCCAAAAATTTACCGAAAATGTAGCAGGATGGGTGGAATTATTAGTTACCTAGTCATCTGGTGACCTGGTACGGGATGATACCAGGTCACTAGCTTTTATACCGGGCGAGGCGATGACCTATTTTGATAATCTACGGCCAATCTCCTACGCATGCGTCCGATTTCAGTTCCGCTTTTCTTCACTTTGAAATCTACCTCTGCCGTCATCGCCTATTGTTTGTCTGCAAGATTCTTGCAGACTGGAACTGGGGCTTCATATATGTAAATAAAGTATACAAGTTTATACCGTCAGGTTTGACTACATTTCTGAGGTATACAGTGTACATGCAATACTTTTCTTTCGATGCAATACGATGAAGTATCAGGGATTCTTTCTTCATTCGTACGTTGCCAACACGATCAGATGAGCGAGAAGTCTCCAGTAAAAATACAAATTCTGGCTATGAATCGAAACCTACCGTCTTTAGACATGAGTCTTGAATAGATTTGTCTACATCAAGAAATGAATCGTTTCCTTCATTGCCCATTTACTCGCCCCTAAACACTCAAATATGTGACTCTGCCTTTGAATCTTTCGCAATGTTTACGTCAATCTCCTACGCATGCGTCCGATTTCAGTTCCGCTTTTCTTCACTTTGAAATCTACCTCTGCCGTCATCGCCTATTGTTTGTCTGCAAGATTCTTGCAGACTGGAAATGGGGCTTCATCTTTGTATATTAAGTATTGCAAGTATATACCAGGCAGATTTGATTTCATTTCTGAGGTATACAGTGTACATGTAATGCTTTACTTTTGATGCAATACGATGCAGTACATGTATCAGGGATTCTTTCTTCATTCGTACGTTGCCACACGATCAGCTGAGCGAGAAGTCTCAGTAAAAATACAAATTCTAGCTATAAATCGAAACCTACCGTCTTTAGACATGAGTCTTGTATAAATTTTCCTACATCAAGAAAAGAATCGTTTCCTTCATTTCCCATTTACTCGCCCCTAAACACTAAAATATGTGTCCCTGCCTTTGAATCTTTCGCACTGTTTACGTCAGAAGTCCGAATGACGTCACTGTGACGACATGCCGTACCTGCGATGCCTCTCGGGTTTTATCATTGCGTGAAATGAGCGTAGGAAAATAGCGATGAAGGCAAGGTTATATTGCAAGCCTGTGCCGCCTATCACCTTGTTGCAAGTTGAATCTACTGGCGTCAACATGAAGGATAACACTGTGACGTCACAAGGGGTCTTGTATAAAAGGCTAGGCACCCGGTATAAGATATACCACGTCTTTAGCCAATCGCTATCCGGGATTTCCAGGCAAACTTGTCAGAGGTGGGGTAAATGATGCTATAGAACCCACATTTATGAAATTTCAAGATTTTTCATATCAGAAATTTCGAATGCGTTGAAGAGACAGACGATCAACCGAAGTTGATCGAACTTAGCAACATGTGCCCTCGGGGACTCCTCGTCCACCAGCAGTGACACTCACCAAGTGGTTCAAATGTTAAACGTCCATCATTTAAGAACATATTAATTTGCAGCATGGATCAGACATGCCCGTTTCGAGTACTTATACCTCGTCAGTGATCCTCATTCTAAACAATGTAATATGACCAAAGAGTGTGAAAATTATTATTGCCAAAAATGTACCGAAAATGTAGCAGGATGGATTGGATATGATGCTTCAGGACCAACGTTTTGGAATTTCAAGATTTTTGATATCAGAAATTTTCGAATGCGTTGAAGAGACAGACGATCAACCTAAGTTGATCGAAATTGGCTACATGTGCCCTCGGGGACTCCTGGTCCACCAGCAGTGACACTCACCAAGTGGTTCAAATGTTAAACACCTTCAAATTCAATGGCATCATTTAACTACTGTCATCCTAATACTAGTATGGAATCAACAGAAAATTTGTCCGTCGTTTACCTTTTAGGGAATTATCGATTGGGTTGAGCACTTTATTAATCATAGTGACACCATTTTATACTTTTCGGAGAATAGCTAGCTACTCAAACTGACTCCGTTTTTGCTTTTTGCTGTCGTCTCTCATGAGAATTGGGGTTCATGTTTTCCTCATTGCCAAGGTTTTGTCGGAGATGTTTTGATTTAACGATTTCAAACAGATCAATAAAAGAGGATGCATGAAGCTTCTGTCATTACCTGATGGTTTTATTTTCAACTTTTTGCAGGAATTTATAAACTGTCAGACCGATAAAAAGATTTCAAAATGAATGTTTTAAGCTTGTCTGTTGACATTTCCTTTTGGGAAGAGTACTCCTTTATCAATATCTGGTGAACAACGATGATTCATAAGAGATTGGAATCAACAAGGTATTATTTATAGTTTTGGCCATTTGGCAGTGTACATTTAGCGCAATTTTCTCAATTGAAAATACTTTAGAAAAATAAAAATGTATTCGGTGATCCAATATCGATAAAAACGTCCTTGTAAAGCTTTAACAGTTGAAATGATTGACTGAACAATAACCGAAAACAGACGTTTGTAGTTGATTTCATTAGTTTGATCTTGTGTCATTTTTTAGTAATTGTCCTCGTGTCACTTATGTATAGTGCATTATTTCGCATGTAACAGGCATACATAATCTTTAAAACATGATAAATGGAAGTAGAGATGCCCACGAGAAAGTTGCACGACAGAACGCAAGTAATTTCTATTTCACACGACGCATTTAATTGTCGAATAACGGAAGTCAGCCCTTGCAAATTCAATACCAAATGGAATAGGAAATTCTGCCTAGAATCAGAACGGAAACCATTTACTTTGTTACATAAAATTTAAAAGAAATAAGAAGAAAGTACGTTTTTATATTTTTCATTTACGTGACTGAGATATCATCATACAATGTAATTTTATGGTTTGAATTTCCTCAATTAAAAATCATTATTTATAAATTCAATAAAAATGTCAGGCTAAATGTATGTCCATAGAGCGCATTGGTGTGGGTGTCGTAGCGAATTCGTATTCAAAACCGGCACTTACTTTTCAAAAGAGTCAAAACAGCTTTCCAAAGAGAGAAGTGAAAACGAATTATTATAGTTCTGTAAATTTATTGCTCTTTAGTCAACGTTTCGGCCGAAGCCTTCTTCAGGACGATAAACTACAACTCGACTACATCTTTAAAATACTATGCACATAACTGTAATTGTTCAATAAGAAGTCCAACGTTAAATTTTGTTTTACCTACAACTCGACTACATCTTTAAAACAAAATTTAACGTTGGACTTCTTATTGAACAATTACAGTTATGTGCATAGTATTTTCAAGATGTAGTCGAGGTGTAGTTTATCGTCCTGAAGAAGGCTTCGGCCGAAACGTTGACAAAAGAGCAATAAATTTACAGAACTTTAACTACATTCCCTGTGCAATTTTATATACGGAATTTATAATAGTTATATCAATTACTTGGTGAAAAAAGTCCTTTTTTTCATTAATGCTTTACGATACCCTCATTGCACTGTCTATGTTCGGTACTGTATGTTTTGGTGCATATTCAAAAGCTGAAAATCCATAAACACATGAAAGAAACAATTGGGAAATATCTATCATTTCTTCATAGATTTTGGCGGACCCTGTTATGTATCATTTTTAATTTTTGTCAAGAAATAAGAACAAATAGGTAAAGTTGGAAAAGAGCTTGCCGGTGCATCTTTCAGTTACAGATATATTCAGATGATAATAAACGACTTTATGTCCAAATATAGCCCGCTGGGCCATATGTTCAATGACAGAACGCAATTCAGCAGCAACACACAGTGTTCGCCATTTCCTCTGTTATTACTTTCCAATGAGTGAAACCATCAGCAGTAAATGGGACTTGTCAGTAGCCTCGTTAGTCTAATGCTAACGATTCACTAATCACCCATGTAAATACTCCACATCTTTCCTGCAACTTTCGTTATTGTATTCCACAAGTGTTGTCTAAATATACGTGCTCGGGTTTATAAGCTTCGATCCGAATTAAATAGCTCTCGATTCTAAAACCTCTTTTAATTATTTGCCGTGTTCATTAGGCGAAAAAGGTTGTCAGCGATGCAAAGCTTTATTTCTTGTCAGCCACAATCAATTCTTTTTCATTATATCAATTTATTTTTCTTCTCGTAATGAAGCGATTTAGTGACGTTAAAGATATCGCTAATTGTGGCATCTCACTGAAGCGTACGAAATAAGAAAGAGAAAAGCAATGAAACAATAATTTGGTGCCGAAACATTCCAATTGCCTTGTATCGTACGTGGCTTTACAAGTTTATTATCTTATACCACAATGAATGATCAAAACCATCGTCAGTTATTACCAACATTGTCTGGCTTCCATAGTCATGATCTATAATCAAAGTTGTCGCCTAAGAAGTTTTTGATTTTGGGCTTGCCACAATGTGATAGAAAATGCACTGAGGATATATGAAGTTGTATTTCTGCCATATTTTAAAGCCAATTAAAAAAGACAATCATGTTTGCTTTGAATTTTGTAGACAGAATTTGTCATGCAACTTTTCACAAAATAGGGATCGACCAATATGATAAAGCCTTGATATGAATGTTCCAATACCGATCTGTTAGGCACAAACCCTCAGTATGGGGAGTTATCAGTAGAGATCTTGGCTTGTGTGAGGGTGATTGATACCGGTTGGGATGTCGGAAAATGACCTAATCTATCCAGCATGCTTGTGAGGCAATAATCTCTGTAATCTCCCAAATAAGACATGATAGGGCTTCTTTTATGACTAACCGTTTGTTGTATGACTCGCTGTGATTGATTAGGCGCGAGTTTCCTCTGCTTTTAATAAGTTTGCGCCGTCAGAGGTGTGGGATACGCACGGGAAGCAAGAGATGCTATCAGCAAGATCCCGAGAAACTGTGGATTCTTTTTCTTCATGCGAAGACTGAACATAAACACTTTTACTTTAAAAAAAAGTCCTTCAAGCTGGATTTAAGATATTTCGAATTCTTCGAAAAATCGGTTTATATCTCTATAGAGAAATCAGTCAAAGAAATTAATGCCCAAATAATTTTGAAAATAAAATTGGGTAGGAAATACAGAATTGATAAGATAATCCGGAAAAGGGACAAAAAAATTAGGTAATGGACAAAGACAGACGGTCTGAAAATAGAAACATGACACTTTAAAGGATTTGAATGGAGTATATACATGTACATGGTTTATATCGTAAATTGGCCCCCTAAAATTGCCTTCTTCAAAATTATATTTTGTTGTCATTTTTAGAAAGTTTAATATCTATATTTTGAGAAATCTATAGTTATAAAAACTATAATTCCCGCTTTCTGCGACATTGTATAATTTGCATAAATATCATGAAAACCGGTGAATTTGTCAATTTTTTTTTCACGAAAAATAGCATTATTCTTTATTATTTTCATTGAGGTAACATCGAGCGGGATTGTGAACAACTTTTGCATGCATGTTAAGTCGTGCAAAGGTAACAACATATCCAAATATAAAAGTTGTTTAGAAGCCCACTCGGTACTAACTAATAGATAGTTTGTCGAAAATGAGCCCTAAAATGACGCTCTTCAAGAAATTTGGCAAAATATACCATTAAGATATTGAGAAAGGAAATGATAGTTGATGTATCGTATTCATTACTTCATGAAAATTTAAGGGGGCCACTTTGTAGCGTGTTTGAGAAACCGAAAAAATAAAACGATTTAATTGATTGTCTGTGGAGATTTACACCACACGAGGCTCTCTGATTCATATTTTGAAGTTTTAATGCACGACTCTGATAGATTGCACATCTCTGTTTATTGGAGGGATGTCGTCATGCATTTTATTTGTTGAAATTAAAACTTTAGTGCACGTTTGCTATTCAGAGTGATTGATAAGTTTTTATTATGATGCATAAATGCTACCCTTAATAGTAGAAATATCGCATTTATTGTCACATACAACAAAGTTCTGAAAGAACTCTTTATTAACTGCTATGCAATGAGAAAAAATACCGATATGAGATAAACAAATTGTGGTTAAAAGAATCTTAAAAAAAATCTATATGATTTTCTCCATATCGAATGGTCAAAGAGAGGTATACTGGGTTATGTTTTAAAAATGTATCGAACAGATGAATTTATAGATCGAAAAGAGTGAGATTACCTGAATTCTCACAAACACTTAAATGAGAATAGTATTAGCATCCTAAAAGATGATCCCTATATATCACCTTTTTGCTAGACACGTATGACAGAAATAATACACGTACTTGACATTATTGTGTAATGTTTAGTTAGCCTCGTTGTACATAATGGAATTTCCTATTAAAACCGGTCGCAATAGCATACAAGAGTCAGCTTCCTGGAGGGATTTTTGTTATTCCATTGATTTGAAAAATCTGATTCCAGATTGAGGGAATTGACCAGTTTATCATCCTGTGTTTCCCTCCCCAGTTAAAGCACTTGATGCCTGCATTGGGCGCCCAAATGAAATTATGCTTGATGCCAACATCATGCTTAGTTAGTTATCCGGCCAATTTGCTGAGATGTTAATAGCTTTTGACGTATCAGAGTTGAATTTTCCATTGTTGAATACACATATTTCTCCTAAATGACTTATTGCAAAACAAACGTAATTTGTTTTTTATCAAATTGCTTGTATCTTTTGATATTCCACCACGACTACAAAGGCTAATCAAGTTTGGAAATGACTTTAAAGGAAATCAAAAACAGCAAAATTAATGTCCTAGTATGGTCTTTGATGAAGAGTTTAGGAGAAGATTCAATATAATTTTGATTGGTCATGTAATTAGCATAAGAACAATTACTATTTTCAAAATATCGGATTAGTACCGTAATTACGTACATTTTATTTTCGGTAAGAAGAAATAAAGGTCTGACCTATGCTCTCTTCACATTACCTATATACATGTACATTTGTAGATTTAGAACTTTTCCTATAATGGCAGAACGCTTTCCTAAATTTTGCTTTAAGTTAATCAACAAAATCACTCTAAATCGGAAAACAAGTACAACAATTAGCGACATTCTCTGTAGTATCGGGAAAGGAAAAAACATATAGTTCCAAACCTGCTGTCGAACAGGGGCAACATTGCAGATTAAAGCAGAGGATTCAACACAAAATACATGTACATACAAAAATCGGTGTAACATTGAAATATCGCCAACTACTTAAGTGACATATTATGAATTGCTTGGACAAATAAGTAGTCACTAAACGTTTGGAGTAGGCGGTCACAAATTTTGTGTAATGTTTCTGTAGAAGCTTCGTCAATGCTTAACAATCCGATTGGGTGATGGTGCAGTAAAGTTAACGCTATCTTCATGGATTTCCGGTGCACCACATTTGGAGATAATTGTACAGAAAGCTGTCTTCGGGTAGGAGAGCGGGACTCTACTTTGTTCTTTCTGTTCTTCCCCACAAATTATTTGAAAGTAAAGTAACGTAAAGATCCCCAACAACGTTGCAGAGTAAACCCATACAACACACATCAACAACGGAAACCATGCAACAAACACAACGCATCAAAAACAAAGGAAGATAACATAACAAAAGAATGCCCTCACACAAAGACGAACAACTAACCGAACAAAAAATCAAGTGAAGACGACAGGAAAATGAACGACAAGGAATAGAATAAGGCATTAATTTCCGAGGGATGAAATCCAGCTTTGTAGCAAAAGTTAATTGCGTGCATTCGAAAAAGATGTTACTGAATTGCTATCATCATTGGCCTGGTCGGTTTGTGTAGACGAGATTAATTTTATGCCTTTTGATTGTTGTGGTGTATATTTTTGTGTTTCTCCTTTCGTGTATTTTTTATGGTTGGCGACCACATCATAGAAAGCAATTCAATATTTTGAATCTATAGAAATCCATATTCTGGATATAACGTATTGTATGATAACCCTAGTTGTTTTTGTTTGACTTCCATGTACATGTAGTAACTTTACTTTGCAAACAAACTTGTCCGAAGAAATGCGAAATGTTTAAATTATGCTGTCTGAGAGCTACCTTCATGACATATAATAGCAAGCGAAGCTCTCCTATATGGTAACGCGTATACACTTGCTTGATTGAGAAAAGATGCTGAATCAGTGAATGAGAATGTACTACTATGCGTTCAAAAACAGAGTTGCTGCGGAGATGCTGGATATTGCCATTTACATCTTTTTTTCGACATGCAAGTTGACGTATAAGCTATACTCTATTTTTGTTGACAAGTTAAATTTATTGACATAATTTTTCATAAAGCAGATTAAGAAATAGCATTCAACAACTCGGCGTAACCACGGAATCTTTTAGGAAAGCCACATTTCCGTTTGAGTATTTTGTTAACTGTGCTTCTATGACGTCATTGACGTAATCGCGCCAAATCGCTAATGTCACTTTGACGTCGTAAGTTGCTTGACGTAAACGCTTTTTTAAAAGAAGGTCAATAATCCGGCCAGAGTATTCCCATGGGCGATTTTGTGTTCAATCCGGATGGCTTCACGGTATTGAGTTTCTCAATCCAGAACACTTCTCGAATTTTACGGTAGTACTTAGAGACATCCGAACATTTCTCCAAAATATAATTTTTAAGTCCGATATTGCGTGGATTTTTTTATTGAAATGTTAAGAAACAGGCTTTGGACGATTGTGTCTGACATCTTTTTTGGGGTCGATTGTGTCACTGCTGGTGGACCAGAAGTCCAGAGGGCACATGTAGCCAAGTTCGATCAACTTCGGTTGATCGTCTCTTCAACCCATTCGAAAAATTCTGTTATCAAAATTTCTTTAAATGTCTAAAATGGTGGTCCTGTAGCATCATATCCACCCATCCTGCTAACTTTCACACTTTTTGGCCATATAACATTGTTTAGATTGAGGATCACTGACGAGGGTTAAGTATCCGAACAGCTATTATCGTTAAATGATGCTATTGAATTTGAAGACGTTTACCATTGGTAATGAAGGAGATTATGAAAAAAAAAAATTGAAATTAGAATATTTTCAGAATTTTTTTTTACCAATCGATATTTGATGTCCAATAATTATGTTGAAAATTTTAAGAAAAAATTAACTTTGTCCAAATTGGTAAAACATTCTCGATTAATTTTTACATTTTAACGATGTCCTGATTTCTAAAGTCCTCAGATTTTCATAAATGGGTGCCCCAATTACATGTATACTTCTCATTACCCCTTGGATACCTTAATTAAAATTAAAAAGATCAACAGATTCTTTTTTAACTTTTGACAAAGAAAGAGAGTTATTAGAATATCAAACATCTTTAGTTCCAATTTCCTTCATTCTTTCGAGAATCAGACTCGGCTCAAGCTCAAAGTGAACTTCTTGACACTCATTCTCAAGGCTAAGCATCATTCTAAGAGGGGTTTATTATAAAGAAAGAACCATTTTAAGAGATAAAAAAGGCGAGCCAATAATCATAAAAAGGAGTCGCATTCGATAGAAACACTTCAGACTGGCAGAATCGGAAACTGTGACTGAGCGTTCATCGAGATGGCCAATTTTCTTCATTTCTATAAAAGAATTGATGTGACACATGTTTATTACGGTCAGAAGTTTCGCCTCGGACACCAGATTCTATAGTATTTATGATGTGGACGCTCCGAGATAAAACATCGACACGACTCGATTCCGATCGTGTTAATCTCAATTTCTATTCTATTGTTCCCAATTAGACTCTGATGTCTGTAGCCGGCTGATTTGTTCATTGCAGTGGAAGTATTACTAGCGCTTTATCTGGCAAATTAATCACTATACAATAAACTGACGGTACTCAGCGGACCTGTTGAATAGACCCAATCACGGCTGAGATGCCGCGATTTAATCAAGGCAGAGACAATTTCTTGTAGGTATTCAATAATAGGGATTAGAATCTGTTTCTTCTTCTTTATAGATGGAAATGCTTCAGTTTGACGATAAAGAAAGTTGTCAGGCTTCCTAGACATGATTAAGACCCAAATCAAATTTCATAAGTTGTTGTAGATTAGTTTGCACTGATGGATTTTATTGGTAGTATAACTATTTACATTTTTTTTTAATTTCGTCGCACAATAGTTCTGATTTTAATACCAATATGGTATTATATAGATAAGTCACTAGTGACTTGAATACACTGACAAATGAATGAACTTTTGATATCTTAATTTTATCACTCCAAGACGACAAGACTGATACTGATATAATAAAGCTTCATGTCATTACATTTTTAGAAAAAAGAGATTACAAACATGAGAGAGGCAACAAAAGCTCAGAAAAGACAATCCATCACCCTTTAAGTGTTTCGTAGAAATATTGATCCGAAGAAATTTTATTACATTCCATAACAGTTTTAATGATCATTAAGTCACATGATTGAGTTAATTAAAGTGTCATATACATCTACATGCACCTACATTATACCACAGTTACGATTTCGAAGCAAATGAAAAAGATCTTTTCGTAGCAATTTTGTAGCTGTGGTACAATGAGTGATGTCTTACAGTGAATTGAGTACATAAAAAAATCCTTATTAAATGAAATATTCGTGTATTACAAGACCAAGACTACAGATGCTAGCGACGAAACCACAAAGACTAAATAGAATCTGAATGACCTCTTGTTTTCACGAACAAATTCAGACGGGAAATGAAAATACGAGATAAGGAAAACTCTTAATCAGATACATGTAACAGCGAGAATAATACTCCTTTCTGAAAAAATCACAGGCAATAAACAATACTGCTGAATAAAATCATGTTATTTCTTAGTAAGTATTTCATTATTAAAGGGAACACAATTCAAATGAAGATGCTCAATCCTACGTATGCAAACAAAAGCATACTGGTATCTAACAATTTTTATTTTGTTGAGTTATTAAACTTTGTCGCTATAATTCAATTCAAATGTAGGATTGGAGGTGTTATATTTTCTTCTTCTTCTGAGGATAAATGTGTATATGTAATGTAATAATACTTTATCACAAAAGACACAAAGCTAGTATACTGTCAACATAAAATATTTGTGAATTGTAAATCAAAATTATTTTCAAAATAAAAATATTTTTGATTTACAATCAACAAATTATGCATGTTGACAATACTGTAAACGTGGAAAATTTAGGGGGGGGGGGGTTATTTTCGCGTTTTCGCGAACCATGGAAATTCGCAAAAAAAATCTCCGCTGCCAATATAACAATAGGAAAACATTTTTATCGCGAATATTTCCCTCACGCGTAATGTCTTGATGCTATAATCGCGAAATTTTCCCCAACGAAAAGAACTCGTTTACAATACCTATTTCTACATTGTAACACTGCTTATTTTCTTAAAGTTTCTGTAGGACTTGAGAGAGCGGACGACGAACAGCCGAGCCGAAATTCTGAAGTAAACATCACCATAACTCAGGGAAAGACAGCCATTCTACCGTGTGACGTACAGACAGACAGAAAAGATGTCAGGGTGAGCAAACATTTAACTCATTTGTCAAATGAAATGCGCATACGGTGGAATAACAATTTTATTTAACAATATAACATATTTCAAAATTGATATATCAGCCACCTGGTGGTATCGCAACTTGGTGTTATCTCTGCTGGTTGACTTTAGTCCCCGAGGATATCGTTTGTCTAGTAACACAGTGTTTCGGTACCTGACTTGAAATATATTTGTAAATTCTACGTCACCAAATTTGATAAATCGTTCTAAAACTAAGATGTACAAGTATCTCCCTGAAGGCACTGCTCTGTCCTTAGCTGCTTCATTTGTATACATTTTATGTCTTTTTTTAGACTTTCCATCGTTCTTCATATTTTCATGATTTGGACTTCCTTTATTTCGGACTCAAACATAACTGATGAGACACTAATTGTTGAATTGCGCATATGGTGCACTGAAATTATCATAATAGAACATTTATTTCGACATCGATGATAACTGCAGACAGACAGAAAAGGTGTCAGCTGGGTGAGACACTAACATTTACTTCAAAATCACATGAAATTGTGAATTGTTCAATGTTGCTTATATTTCATTTCACTCTAAATGGATACTTCCATAAAATGTAAGAGGATAGAAATTACAAAATCTAAAATTCCTCTCACCCATGACAGTAAGAAATTGCAGTCGAGCGTTCCTCTTTCTAACTGAAAACACTAGTATTCCGTCATGTACACATCACTTTCAGTTTCAAAATAAGGAACTTGATTAGAAATAATTAAGATACTAAACTTTCAGTCAGAAAGTTTGCATTTTGTTCTCAAAAATGTAAATGGCGGCCAAACAGGTATGATTTTTTAATAAACTTTCTGTCTACTCTCTTTCATTCTTACTCTGAATGGTAAAACATGCCTTTGCTTCGGTTTCATAGATACGAAAAATATCTTATGAAATAATCCCATATTCAAAGATCTCCTAGGCACAAAATATTCCGGTAAAGTGGGAGAATAAAAGTAACCAATGAGACGCAATTCGTCTTTACTTTCAATCCTCATGTGACCGTACGACATCAAATACTATCTGTTAGACACAAAATCAAATGGATGGATAAAAAAGAAACAAAACAAGGACACCGCTTAAACATGATTGAGAGCACGTAAAAGGAGGGAGACTAATGTTCACCTGATGCCGATATTGGACGATCATTTCCTATATCAATGGAAAATGGTAATAACCATCCCGCTATCCGGAATACTTAAAAGTGGCGGCTTCGCATGGCAAGTCAGTAAGAGACAATTACATGTACGCCCCAATGCTCATTCCGCTTTCCTGGGAAGTTCTCCTGATTCTGTATTTAAATTTGTTTAGATGTAACAGTTATTAATTACATTTATTTTGTTTCAAGAGAGCGACACACTCGCTTCGTACTTGGATATACTTCTATATATCTTTCGACGCAAACGGTCACTTGTAGTAATGATTTCACCTTCCACATAACTAACAGCCTTTCATGAGTAGCAACATTCCATCTTCTCCTGCTTATGGCGTTTTTGTTTCTCAGCTACATGTAATTCGGTACGCCAGGGCATGTTCCAAACATGACGATTTCAACGCGCGAGCCAGACGCTTTGCAAATAAGCTACTCGTTCAGTATTATATATAAAACAATTACTGAATTTATATTTGAGGAATTGAGGAAGTTCTTCTTATAAAAACGATTCCTCTCTCCAGAATGATCAGTGATACTCTTAATTGCGATCAATATTGAATGGCTGTCAACATCACCAATTAAGACATTTTTACTTGATATCAATCGAGAATCACTGAATTTGACAAATTTTCATGGAACGGTTGCGACGGGTGTTGCATGCAAACAGGAGACGCTGATTCTCTCCGGGTACCTGGAATATTGCTTATTCCAGGGTTCGCTACTGTTCCAATGGCAATGTCAATGATTTTGCCTTACTTTCTTTACTTTGAGACTGAATAAGAGATGAATACTTCTTTGATATAATTTTCATTTACGTCAAGTCACATGTAAAATAATTTTCTATAAAAGCTGTACATTAATGAAGTCAAAGCTAACGAAGTGAGCCATTACTTGAACAAGTAAACAGAAAGCACAACACATTGATATAAAATGTACGTGTCAGTTTTTGTGAATGGTGAGCTGAAGACAAGAACATCTTTTCTTTTTTCCCTCAGCTTTATTCCAATGGTTTCAATCAACAAAATTTATGAAAATTCCTTAAGCGATAATTAAATGGATGATTTCGCATCAAGATACCGAATTTTCTTGAACAAAGAGCTCAGTTTCAATGATTGAAAGTATTTCATAAGCACGACTACATCGACGTTTCGGATTCATTTTATAATGTGGTTTTGTTAATAAACCGATTAATCTGAAAGAAAATGCTTGAAGTGGTATTATCGATCACATTTTACTACGGACTTCAAACGGGAGCGTGACATGTATGGCTAAGAGAGCCCCAGTGACAGATCCCAGGGACTTAAGCTCGCTAGGAAAGTTTTCTTCTGTTTATTTAAGTTTGGGAGATAATACAGTAATCGAAAGAATAAACAATATATGCTCTTATGGAGACAGTTATTATACATCAAAGGATGACAGAGTACGTGTCGATTAATTTAATGATGACAGTACAATTTCTAGACATCTTATTCTATCTGATGCTGTCCCGAAAGGGAAAAAAGAAGTCATACATTTGTATGAACCCTATGGGTTTTTTTTCGTCTAGAATAACACGTCTCATCGAAATACGTCGATGTACGATGTATATCATCAAAAGATTGACTGAAATGAGATACACATATGTAACAACAGAAAGGGTAAAATACTTGAATGTGAACATTATAATAATTAAAAATGAAAATTAAAAGATAAGATGATGGAAAATATTTACGACATGACTTATAAATGTTATTACTGTAACCAAGATGGACATTACTTAGAGTGCTATCATTGCAATGAAATTTTAAGAACTTCAACATCAATGTATGAGACATATTGATGTTAAACGTCTTTAAATTCAATAGCATCATTTCAAACCTGATAAATTTACAGCATGGATCAGACATGCACGTTTCGGGTACTAAACCCTCGTCAGTGATCCTCAGTCTAAACAATGTAATATGGCCAAAAAGTATGAAAATTATTATGTCCAAAAATGTACCAAAAGACGTAGCAGAATGGGTGGGATATGATGCTACATGACCCACGTTTTAGAGATTTCAAGAAATTTTGTAACAGAAAATTTCAAATTCGTTGAAGAGACAGACGATCTTGGCTACATGTGCCCTCGGGGGCATTTGGTCCACCAGCAGTGACACTCACCAAGTAGTTCAAATGTTAAACTTCTTTAAATTCAATAGCTAGATAATGTACAAATATATAAAGCCTATGGCTGAATGAATATATACAAAATGACGTTTTCAACTTCAAAATTTAAAAGCAGTTCTCTGTAAGGACCAAAATAATTTCAATAGCACGTGGAAACAGCATGTCTCCAATTTTGGAGATTTTTGGTGTGGAAGGTGTTTATGATGAACTGAGACAAAAATAAACTTTCTTTTTACAAATTAAGTTGTCGTTGCCATGGAAACCATGTTTGAAATTTTACGCATCAGTAGAATACTTGTAACATGGCATTTTCATAAGGCTCGTTTCCATGGTAACAGCTATTGTAGTCAACTGAAATTTCCTTAATTTTTCTCTTTATATCTTTAATAGTATAAATATTACTCAAGAAGTATGTTTCTGTCCACTATTCTCTTTGTCAATATGCTCAAAATGTAGGCAAAAACCTGTTTTGAAGAGGCCCTTTTTTAAGACCGAAAAAGCTCATAATTTAACATGATTTTGCTCAAATTTAAGGGCAAATAATCAGAAATGTCAGGCTAACTTGATTTCTACTGCCAATTATATTTAAAGTTTAATCCTCGATCTTTAAGAAAATGTAAAAATTTGAGTGGGACCTCTTCACAATTTTATTCAAATGGGTATAAAAAATGGTTACCGTGGTGACATTCTGTTCAGTGCTATTACACATAGAGTAATTTACTGGTAAATTTTCAGCTGTCCGTTATATATTTTTTTTATCAGTGCAGATAAAAGAGCATTATTTATTGAAAAATCACCTTAAATTTTTTCAAGGTCACAGGACCCAATGTCAAGGTCATCTTGAATGCAATTCACAAAATTTGACAAAATTCTGTGATTTTTCAAATATATGAGAGGCGGTTACTCAAAAATCATGTGGTATTGAGTAAAACAAACTCATACATAGTGATTTTGGATATATCCCCTATTTATTAATCAAAGTTGCAAACAATCTCAAACTCAATGACATCCTTGATTTTTAGCTAGTATTTCATTCATACATAGAAAAAAATGTGAGATTATCATGATTTTTGTCTGGGGTTTATTGTTTTAGGAGAAATGTTCTGAACTAAAAATTGTAATTGTAATTGTAAACCAAAATTTGGAAGTGCTAAAATAAAGAATAATTTCTTCTGTTGTCCCTACATCAAGCTTAAGCAATATAAGTTATTTAAACCATGCTAAAAATAAATTTGAAAAGATATAGTCATCGTGTGTCAAATGAAAAGTTGCCATGGCAACCATTATTGACCTCTAAATGTAGGAAAACAAAAAAAGGTCCCACTTATTTTTTTCAGTGATTATATTTGACATGAAATCTATTTTGTTCTGACAACAAAGAAGGTGTTATCAGCCTGACATTTTGTGTTATTTTTGCTTAAAAATGGTAAAAATTTGACAAAAATAGGCCTTGATTTTGACCTTATTTTATGGCAATTTTTGACTGATTTTGATTTGATAGGATCCGGCTAATTGAAAGAAATGTCAAAAATTTGTTATTTTTTCTAAAAATTGAGGTTTTAAAGATTATAAGTTGTTAATACCAATTAACTCTGACAATGGTTTCCATGGCAACATAATAACCAAAGATGACTTATTAGACCATTTTTGTAGTGCTATAAATATACATACCTCGTTTCCATGGCAACCGGAATATTTATTTTCAAAAAATTGTTATTTTTGTATGTAGGGCATTATACCGGTTACCCATTGGTCTCGTCGGTTTATGTGTAGTCTTTTGTGTTTGATGTTTACATGTCGTGTGTCTCATTTCCGTCTCGTGCTGTACTCGTCTTTTGCGTTTTTGCATCGGGTGTTTAGGTGTTTTACTGTTGATGCTGCAACGGGGTCTTGTTGGAGATCTCCTCCCTTCTTTTTATACATACCATTTATGGAAAAAAATCATGAAAATCCATGACATGCTGTTTCTGCAATACGCAAGATCGCAACCACAGCTTATCCGTTCTAATTTGCATTTAATCACCTACCTAAACCACATTCAGACCCCTCTTTCCTTCATTTGCAATTGCATAAAAAAGAATCGGAGGCCATTGGTGGAATAATTTACATCAAATCGATGTAAAAGTAAACAGACAAAATTCCCAAACTTGAGCGAGTAATATTTTGAATATCATCCAGTATTGGAACATTTATTTTATGATAAATCATAACCAAAACTAATACACCAACGAGAAACTATTTTGAAATTGTGCCCACTGACGTCCGAGTTCAAAACATGGGCACTCTTTCTGCCCATGTAGATTGATGACGTCAAGACAACTGAGAGCAATAAAAAAAGTGCGTGAAAATAACGTACAACCTGCGTAAGAAGTATTTGCGACCTTCCATATGTTGATCTTCCATTGATCGCCACGACCACCTGTCCTCTCTGAATCCCAGTCGGACTCCTCGGGTGATTACATGCATGAGCCGGCAGAACACGGACTGTATTTTGTATGCCTTCTGTTTTTTTACATCAATTTATATATCCATCTGTGTGTTTCTTGGGCCCCTGCGTCATGCTGTCTGTTTGTATGTTCATCTCACAGTGAGGAGGTTGTTTTACGCCACCATTGTGCTTTCTTCGAGACCTCCGGGTAATCGGAAAAGTGGGAGGGTTGTGCGCACGTAATCGGATAACCACACCTTCTGCTACTTGCGTAGCAGATGGCCCTCCAAAATTGGCACCTCTTGCCTATTGGTCTCTTTGGTTAATGTGTGGTCTTTTGTGTTTCATGTTTCTATGGTGTGAGTTGGTTTCGTAGGTCTATGTGTTGTCTTATGTTACATGTTTCTATGGCGTGAGTTGGCGTTCCTTGTCCCTTTTGCGTCTCTTTCTGTGGGTGTCTGCTGTGTGTTTTTGCATTGGGTGTTTTGCTGTGGATGCTGAAACCGAGTTTTGTTGGAGATCCCATCCTTTCTGGGGCCCTGTAAAGTGCGAAACGAAACGAAACGAAACAAATCGAAACGAAACGAAACGAAACAAATCGAAACGAAACGAAACAGATCGAAACGAAACGAAACAGATCGAAACGAAACGAAACAAACGAAACAAAACATAAATCTTAAAGAACTGGAGAAAAATTTATGTAAATGCAGAGAACTAGCACGGATGTCAATATCCGCATATATTATTGCCTTCAACCATTAGTTCTTGTGGCTGGAGGTTTTTTAAAGGGTCAAAAGTTGACGATTAAAACATAATATATACGGTATATAGCACAATTGCATTGTAAAGGAGAGTGAACGGGATGAATAACCTCGTCATAGGCGGAACAAATATTATTTAGCAGTGAGGAGTCTAGTACAGAGGAAACGGAACTGTTCCGTTATGTGTATTTGAAGACTTTATCAGAAAATGAGAACAAATACGGGGGGGGGGGCACATTTCGCTAGAAAAATGATCAGATTTTTTCCCTGGAATGTGCCCCCTCCCCAGTTATATGATCTCATTACGGTGTCCTATCGTGGTTTTCTATCCCCTCCCATTTATTCCTCTTAAATGCATGAGTGGCATTTGACATTCAGTTTTTTTAAATTGTCAACTTTGACTCTTTCAAGAAACTCTTTCGGCACTAGTTACAAATGTAGAACTCTTGGATTAAGGCAAAATTACATGCTGATCGTGTCTTTTTCTTATATTCTTTTATGTTTTGTTTCGTTTCGTTTCGATCTTTTTCCTTTCGTTTTGTTTCGATCTGTTTCGTTTCGTTTCGATTTGTTTCGTTTCGTTTCGTTTTTGTTTCGTTTCGCACTTTACAGGAACCCCTCCTTTCTTCCATTTGCGATCTTCCATATACATTATTCCAGAGCAAGCTAAAACTATAACGATTTCAAGGACAAGGTGACTTACAGTGAAATCATATTTGGAAACGACTGTTTTAGTTGTTTTGTTTATTTGTGTATTTTTCAAGTTGTTGTATGTCCATCGAATATGGTTTTTGTATTCTGAATTTTGGTTTTGTGTTCCAACCACTGTGTAACTGGAATACATCCTCTGATACTTGAATCCAGAATACACTTATAATTGGGAAACACACATATCATAAAGACAGATCAATTATTTTTCTTAGAATTAGGAGTTTTGAGAAAAAAGAGATAAAATAAATGATCGGCCTAGTTCATATGGTATCTTGCCAATAATTCTGTGAAAGGCGTATGTTGAACGTCTTCAAATTAAATAGCATCATTTTAGAACAGATGAAATTTCAGCATGGACCAGACATGCACGTTTCAGGTACTTAACCCTCATCAGTGATCCTAAATCTAAACAATGTAATATTGCCAAAGAGTGTGAAAATTATCAGGTCCAAAACTGTACTGAACGACGTAGCAGGATGGGTGGGATATGATGCTACAGGACCCACGTTTTAGAAATTTCAAGAAATTTTGATAACAGAAATTTTCAAATGTCATACATGAAATCCAGAAACTTGCATTGATTCCTTAAGTTGCTTTTCATTATACATGCAAAAGGACAGTCTTGTATCAAATCTACTAATTTTGAAGTAAAGCAATATCATAGTTTGATATACTCTGATTTATAAGAAGCTATCGGATACGGATTGTTATGGGTTTTGTTGGTCATGATTTGTTAACCTTTAAATTGTCTAAAATTGATCTTTTTCTAATATCAAACAAAGGTTATATGGATGAATCCAAAGTTGATCCTAATTAGCCAAGACGAGAGTCGGTATATTGACGATGCCAGGATTACTGTAGAAAGGCCGTTTATCGGAGACTGGAACCTGCATATCCGTAGTGTCAAGTATGAGGATAGGGGAATTTATACATGTACTGTTAACACCAATCCAGTTTATTCCAAACGTATAAGACTTATTGTACAAGGTAAAAGAAGATGTCATTTGAACAAAATTAATTGTGTATACATTCAATTCAGAATTGCCTGCTTTTCAAATAATGTACATGCATGACTACTCAAGAAAAGATTCAATGTTTCATTCAAAAGCGGAAACGGGAAAGAAATGGATTTGGCCAATAAGAGAGGTTAATATTTGGTAAAAAAGTACAACGGCTGTTTCAATAGGTCAAACAATATTTTTAACAAATCCACAGCTGTAGAATAAACTGATATATATTCTAAGATATATCGAAAGTATACCTATTCTACTTTATTTCAGTTCCTGCTGAGATATTAGATTATGCATCCACATCAATGACTGTCCGTGTCAACGAGAAGGAAAATGTCCATCTATGGTGCAATGCTACTGGAGTCCCGCCTCCTAGAGTCACGTGGTACAGAAAAGAGGGAATAGCCCTCACGGAGTACAAAAGTAAAAATTTCACGTGTTTCAGTTAACAATAATTGACTGTATTCATTAGAATTTAAGGTAAATAATCATCATCTTATGGGAAAAATACATCACCGTGTAGAGTGTTTTCTCGTGACTTCAGGGCCATAAACATTGTGAAATTAAGATGGAGAGAGAAAAATATTGCACTTAGAGTGTTACATAACATTTAATGAAAACGTCTTCATTAGTATAAGAGCCGACATCTTGTATTGGCAGACCGAAGAACTATCAATAACACATTTTTAGCTGTGAGATACATAATTCATGTAAATATTAATGAAATCTTCTTTAAGATAAATCCTTAGAAATACAAAATGCCACATCAAGTAACTAAGTAGTTTCTTGCTACATCATGTCTTCTAACCTTTCAAAGAAGACTTAAGCTTCTTGAATAAACCAAGTTTATATCTTAACATATGATGACATAAAATTTTGATACTCTTTTCATGATAAATGCAAGTACAAAGGCTTTTGTTTTACAATACTATTTGTTTTATATTACAGAAGTTGGCGACGAAGGACAAGAATTAATAATTAAGAACATAAGTCGACACTGTGGAGGTGTGTACAAATGTATGGCATATAACGGAGTGGAACCAGCTGTAACAAGAGAAATATCAGTGGAAGTTGAATGTAAGTTGATTATTTTCAATTATCGTCCTGGAATACCATAATTTAGTAAAGCCTTACATTTCTTAAAATAATAATTTGATGACTTTTATTACGTTTTGTGTGCTATTATAATTTGATTGAGGTCTTGCTATTAGTTAAACCAGAAGTGAGAGTACATGCAAGGCGTATGGGACAATACAGGGGAAAGGAAACGATTTTAGAGTGCGTAATATCAGCTTCACCACAAGGAGAGAACTACTGGAGGAAGGGAAACAACGAAATTATGAGATATTCTAAGTTACATAGCAATTACAGAACAGAATTATATACAGAAGGTACTAACAGGTAAGCCAATATCATGGTGTAGATAATATTGTCAAACCACTTCAAATCTCTACTCACATGGTTTGGAGATCGATGGGGGTTGTTTTTGATTGTTGTTTTGAGTTCCTTTTGGTTCTTGAGGAATCTTGTATGAAGTTTTATGTAAATAAACAACACTAATAGGATCGTTGCCCTTTGTCATTAGATAATTTGAGAGATACTCTTCGCAATAAAACGCCACTGATGTCATTCAGTAAACAACAGTCTTTAACTTTTCTCGAAATGAAATTTTAACTTGTTTCTCGTCGTTTTCAATGACAATCGCTGAATTCTTCGACAAATTATTCGGATTTCAGTAATTTTCTCCAAGTATGATGTAGATGAGCGATTCAATTATTGGGGAATTTTTTCATAAGAGAAAAGAGTCCACGCTAACCTTTGCATTCCGTCTTCTTTCGGAAATCCATCTTTGATAGATATAATCCTAATGTTTTGGTTAAGTTCTTCTTCGATAATCATTAATGATTACTGTATTTCGTGCCATATAGCCGTGTTGGCTTACTGAAGTTTGATTCCTTAAACAACGTCTTGTAATTATCCTTTCATTCTTATCATTGCTTCCATAAACCGAGAAATTATCAATAATATATCATCATACTTACATGGCCTATCAATCAGTCTGTAGTTACATGTGATTTCCTTGATGCAAAGCATACCGGTTTAAGAAACCTTATTAATTTGACATTTATCTTTGTCCTCTATTTGAAAAAAAAAAACTGAGTATTCTTCCAAGAGGTGTGACGTAGAAAGTCGATGACGTGTCACACCAGACGAAGTTCAAGGAAGAACTGCACTGCTGTATTCAGGTGTTAAACGTCTTTAAATCAATAGCATCATTTAAAACCTGATAAATTTACAGCATGGACCAGACATGCACGTTTCGGGTACTAAACCCTCGTCAGTGATCCTCAGTCTAAACAATGTAATACGGCCAAAAAGTATGAAAATTATTATGTCCAAAAATGTACCAAAAGACGTAGCAGAATGGGTGGGATATGATGCTACAGGACCCACGTGGAATATGACATGTTTGTGTGATTCATGAAAAACACTTCTTGCTTTACATTTTTTCTATTTCCTACTGCCAATACACACCGATAAAAAGCATAAGATGAAAAATAACATTGTATTTATATTAATTACTCCTAGGTTGATAGTTCACTTCTGACAACATGTTCCGTTTTTTCCTCGTTCCTTGTTTGTCTGGTATTTGAATTATGATTTGATTTCCTTGATTCAGAGCATGCCGATTTTAGTCACCTTATTAATTTGGCATTTATTCTAGTCCTCTATTTGACAAAAGAGTATTCTTCCAAGAGGTGCGACGTACAAAGTAGATGACACGTCACCCTAGACGAAGTTCAAGGACGAACTGCACTGCTGTCTGCAGGAAGATGACATGTTTGAGTTTTATATAACATAAAATTGTACCTTTTCCCATTCAGGATATCATTGTCTTTACGAATACGTGAAGTTACAGCCACAGACTTTGGTATCTACACGTGCCAAGCAAAGAATCATCTAGGATTTGCTGATGACAACATAGAATTATATGGTAAGCTGAATTATTGTTTCTTGTTAGCATATAGGCTGAAAATTGAAGTACACATTACGAATTACTGGTTTAGACTTCAACATGATTGTTAGAGATTTAAGGAGACAATAAAGACTAAATATGAGCAAGCAGGAAAGAGTAAACACGGAAAATACCAATAGCAAACGGATATTATCCACGTTGTCAACCACAAAGCTATATATGTTGTTATTATCTAAATTACTTCTTAGGAAATCTTCCCTTTGTCGGGAATGCAGAGTCTTAAAAGTTTAAGAAATTATCTACTACAGCTCAACTTCAGCATGAAATCAGCGATGTCTTAATTGTAAAATTGTGAACATTAAGACACAGGAAGCCAGGAAAGCCATTGACAATCGCCATTTAAAAGGCAAACATTATGGTTAATCCCCAAAGCAGAAGAAAATCATATGTTTACAAGAAAGAAAATCTATGATGAAGCTGACCTAATTGAATTTGAATCAACATGTATTTTTTTATACTATGTCTCTTCATTCGCGAAAATGGTGTACATATGTATCCAGTGGCGTCTTAACATCCAGAGACATTTAACATTGAAAATGATGTATAAGAGGGAAAAACATTATGTTCATCATTATTGAAATCATATGGTCAAAATCTTAATCTTAAAGAAAATAGTGTTAAAAGTGTTAAACTCTTAGATTTCAATCAAACATGCAGGGACGGTCGAGCATAAGATGATAGTCTAGGTAACCTGTAAGGTCAAAATCGCATATCTAGAGTCGATGTCATGCGACTACCGAATTCTTGTTCTAGAACAGTTCTATGTCTTTTTTGTTACAAATTCACCATAAATGAAGACCTTCGATAAATGATGTGATGACGGATAAATCAAACAGTAACAATGTAAAAATAAAAACATTGAATTATTTTCACCATAAATGCCTTTTAACATTCATTGTTGCTGCGGTTTCTTGTCTAAAATTAGGTCTTGAAACACAAATACCAAAACTGCAGCAACAAAAGGCAGTTTTACTATTCACAATACGAACTCAAAAAGAATAGAAATATCGTTATAAATATGAATGAAAAGAGGGTTCAAATTTTCCAAATTAACTTTTTAAGGCAAAGTATCCTTTTTCTTCAGAATTATACCATCCGACGACACGGTTACCCACAACACCGCCAGTAATCCAGACACCAGCGCAATCTTATCACCCAGACAAATCATGGCGTCCACCATCCAACTACGACAAGCCTGTAAGCGATGGGAGAAATAACGAATATCACCAACATAACACCCCGTCACCCAAGGGATCTCAGGGTAGATATAGGAAACCGGACAAATATGTTACAGGTATGTTAAAAAAAACCATATAGCTACTATTTATTCTACATAATTTTTTTTCTGTTTCAATCAGAGCTAAGAAAGAAGAACGGATGCTTGCAAATTATAGTCACCTTCTTCAATCACAGTGAGTATAAAAATTTACATTAATAAGTAACGAAGCAGAAATTGAAAGGGGGCTCAAAAACAGAGAAATGAAAACAGAAAATTAATCTTCTGAGCACTCAACGAAAAACCTTGATTATTTTTTTTATTGTTTTATTTATGAGGCATATCAAATATATATATACATGTAAAATTATTTCTTACTTTTCAGGTCACATGGGGACAGGTATAAACGATCAAAATGGAGTTGCATCTCCTGCTCCTAATATGATTAATTGTGTCATAATGGCCGTGCTATCAGCCTGCGTTCAAGTATCAAAACGCCATGGTATCTGTTGAATGGACAACAAGTGGCAATCAACACAAATCATCTCCAACATTCCAGGGTTTACATTCATAATCTCATGCATTTTTCATTGTTTCATGCATTTCAAAAATGCTACTAATGGATTATGTCGTAATCATAAAGATTATCTGTTATATGATTTTATTGGCCCCGAAAGAATTGACTGAAGTTGATTTTATTGAATTGAGCCTCTAATCATGTTAAATACAGAAACGGTACACGGAGAATCAGCCTCGGTCGGGAAGATGCTTCCAAAATTGTGGTATCATTGCAATGTCATGGGAGCCAATTATAAATACACTCAGTGTCCATGCTGCCATATACAAGAAAACCATTAGGTGTACATATATAGTGTTATTTTCATGCCAGTTTTTATAATGTATATATTGAAATATCATTTTCTTTCTTTTTGTATTCCGTAAAGAATATTTAATACATGTATATCTATGTTTTGAAGTGCCAAAATATAAGTCTTGTAGTCCCATGTTTCCTATGTTTTCCCATATAGATTTGTTTTACTTCTACAAATACAGCTATTTGTAAGTGCCGTTTAAAAGAGAATATTAAAAATAGATTACATAAAATCAAGACTTCGCAAAATTTAGGAGATTTTCCCAATTTTTGTAATGAATGTTGGATACTTTAAGTTTCATGTATTTTTCTTTTTTGACATTTTGATATATATGTGTACAACATAATATAAGATTTATAGCAATCGATAGCGATTTTAAACAATGTACCCACATAAGGTCTAGTAAAACCTTAAACTATCAATCTTTGAATAAGTTTTTATGTCTGACAAGACAGAGACTTTTAATATCATTGTTTTTTTTACATTAAATTTAAGATCATTGTCATATCGTAATATTCATTGTTCAAACTACATTTCATGCAGTGATTCAGAACTCCATGTTTAATTGATTAAATATGAGAGTGTTGCTTAATCACGGAATGGGAATTCTGATTCATTTTGAGAGAAAAGAAATGTGAAATCTACGTACTTATTTCGTGTTTCTTTTAGTCCTTCATAATTCAGATTCAGAGGAAAGCCTGTAAAGGAGAAAAACGATTATTCTTTTTTATATTATGTTAATGTGCACAATGGGCTTTCTCTTTATCTCTGTCATATTTTCAGGCTGAGAAATACTGCTACTGACTTACATGTTCATGTGTGTTGTTTGTCTCCAAAGTAAATTGTACATGACCAAATGATTATTACTTACAATTTTATTTTCATTATGTCTAATATAATCTTAATTTCTTAATGGACTTAAAGACTATATCAGGAACCTATTTGATACATGTCCTTCCTTCCTTTAACTTTCTTCTTGCTACATTAAACGTGAAAATCACTGTCATATCCTATTCATTGTTCAAACTACGTTACAGTGATACATAACTTCAGAGTAGCAAAATATCGTTTTGTTCTTTGTGGATATTGATAGTGAAATAAATACTTAAAACCAAAATTTTTGAGTTTTTATAACATTCATATTTTTATCACTTTCGAAATTGTAATCATTTGGGTAGCAATTCCAGTACCACATACTCTCCTCTCCGGCATACATCTTATCTATATCGAGGTTCTCATTAAGGATTTTGATTACACAGTAGTCTTCAGAAAAAGCTGGGAGTTCTGAAGCAGGGTTATATTGTACGTTAATACTTTCTACGAGGAAAATATAAGTCTAATGATTTTCATTTTGTATCCTTTGTTCGATGACGTTTAAACTTTAAAATGACGTTCAAAATGGTTTAACTACTTCTAACAATTTTTGAAATAAAAGGATATCTTATCCATTATATTATTCTATCTATTATATATAATTTTGAAAACCGCATGAATGGTTTAAAAAAGAAAAGAGAGGGATCTCCAACAACACTCGGTTGCAGCATCCACAGCAAAACTCCAAAACACCCAATGTAAAAAACACATAGCAGACATCCACAGAAAGAGACACAAAAAAGACAAGGAACATAAACTCACACCGTAGAAACATGAAACACAAAAGACAACACATAAACCAACGAGACCAATAGGCAACCGGATGCCGACTTAGGACGGCCGTCTGCCAAACAAATAGCAGACGGTGTGGTTATCCTGGATTACGTGAACAAAAAAGTACCACTAAGGATAATCATAAGTAGATAAATGATAAGGTTGAGCGTTTCCAAATTTCCGTATCTTTGTATATTTCAAATATTATAATGACTACCTACGCACTTCCTGAACCCAGACTTTGGAAAGCAGGATATTTTTAATACATAACAATATTGAAGTTATGTAAACTATGTTTAATTACAAACCGAATTACTCGTAACCTATCAGATATTATGCATGTTAATGATCAAAAGGACTCGTTCCCCCGGCGTCGTGTCTTCATTGAATAAAGGTCTATGGATTGACGAGAAAGTTTAGACATCCGTTCCTCTCCGAGCAACATAGTTTGACAAAAGAATGGTGATTATTACATCAAAAGAGATGGAAATTTCGTGTTTGGGGCATTTTCTCCTCCATCTTCTGAAACTCTCATTTTGTGTGATAGATTTTCCAATGGAGAAAACGGCATAGACTGACAGCCGTGCTATCTCAGAAATCATCTAAAGGAGATCCTGAGTAAACAATTTTGATTGTATGTAACACGCAGATTTTCATGCTGTGATTTAAAATGATGTATTAGCAAACGTCATAGTAATATGGATGACTTAGATTTGTATACGACAGAAAGTAGCTTGAGGAAAACAATAATACTACTGTAGTTAGTATCGTTTGTGACCCTGGCTAAATTTCGAAAACTTACTTAATGCGCACCGTCCAAAGAGGGTCGCTATTGTAAACTTATTGACAAGTGTTTATCTCCTACTAAACTTCATGATAAGGACAATGACACAGACAGACAAGTCAAGTCAATATCAACTGCAATTTATATCGCACCAACAGAAAGGACAACATTGTCAATATGAACAATCTCCGCAGATTCCAGTGTGAAAACGGAATTATCATAGTTGGCGCTAAAGAACGCGGCGCCGTACAAAAATCAAAGTGCTTAATTAAAGACAATACAACTATGTCATGAATTGATACTCTGATACGAAAGCTTCCAAAATGTATTCTGACTGCGTGGAATTAACCAGGAGGATGTATTCCATAAGAGTTATCTATATGTGATATACAAAAATTACTTGTACATGTATATATACATTGCCTGACAAAATAAAAGTAGTACACGCCAGGGGTTAGGACGACCTCTATCAAATATCAAATAATAGTGTCAAATACACGAACGTATATAAGTGAAAAATCTCAATATATCTCTTTTTTTTTTGTAAAAACGACGAACAACTTCAAAATTTCATACTTAAACGTTATAAACTCCCTCCAATTCACCAAAGATGCTTGAAATTTTTTTTTGAGCCAATAAAGATGTGGACTGTAATTTGAAAATGCAATTCCAGTGATTTCAAAGCATTCCAAACTTAATTTCTTGCGGACCTTGCTATTTTAAAATAGAGGCTGGACACATTGAACACCGAAGACTTGTGACTATCAACTCATTATCAGAGCAACAAGCGAAGGACATGCTACATGTACTACTATACCAACAGTAAGAAACAATATAATACTCCAACATGATCAAATCAAATAACTTAAACATTGTGCAAAGGATAAAAAGTGAAATTCCAGTGGATGTGAAGGCAGGTGCATAAGGACATCCTGTAAGCATTTCCTGGAGAAGATCTCCAAAATGACTATGATACAGTGTTCAAAGCGATACGTTTTTCCATATTGTTGCAACAAACAACAAAGAACAAACAATTATGCAAACCATTGCGTCAACATTGAGCGGTTCAAATGCGGTGTAGTTTCATTTAGAAATGCAATAGAATCATTTATCTTCCCAGCACTGAAACTAAATTGCAGGAACTACATATTCGGGGGCGAAGTATCATAGTTAGTCCACAAAACCCTTTCCTCGGCACAAACATTTTCTTCTACAAGTCTTTTTAACCCCCCCCCCCCCACCCTCCCCCCATGGACATTTCCTGTATAGTATAAAAGCTATTAAAGAACTTGGGGCACCAAATCAAATGTTTAACGTCTTCAAATTCATTAGCATCATTTTAGAGCAGCATGGACCAGACATGCAGTTTCGGGTATTTAACCCAGGACCCAGGTTTTAGAAATTTGAGACAATTTTGTAAACAGAAATTTTCAAATGCGTTTGAAGAAACGACCAACCGAAATTGATCGAACTTGGCTACATGTGCCCTCGGGGACTCCTGGTCCACTAGCAGTGACCTTCACCAAGTGGTACAAATGTTTAACGTCTTCAAATTCATAAGCATCATTTTAGAGCAGATAAATTAACAGCATGGACCAGACAATTTATTCCTCGTCAGTAAAGTTATCTTTATCCGAATAATAAAGTTGATTACGTATCAAAAACACCGTTCTTGTAGTAACCGTGCACGCGATAGCCGTTTACTGAGCTTTTTTGGGGTAAGTGGGCGGAGCTTAATAAATATGCATATTTGTGAAACCAAAACGAGGGATCTTTTTAATAGTTATTTATCCTTTTTTTTCTTTAATTTGGGTGGAGATGGGGCTTGTAACGACTGTACCAGACTGGTATGTATGCAGAACTTTGTATCCATAATGTTTTTTTAGCTCACCTGAGCCAAAGGCTCAAGTGAGCTATTGTCATAGTGTGGCGTCCGGCGTCCGGCGTCCGTCGTCCGTCCGTCCGTCCGTCGTAAACTTTTAACATTTTCAACTTCTTCTCAAGAACGGCTGAAGGGATTTTGATGAAACTTGGTATGCATGAAGTACTAAAGGTTCTCTACCAAGTTTGTTCATTTCGGCTCGATCCCTTCAGGGGTGGATCCAGGGCGGGGTCAAATAGGCCCCGGAGGGTACCCCTCTTCAAAAATCTTCTTCTCCAGTTCCACTGAATGGATTGAAAAACTAATTGTATCTATGTGATCTAGAAGGATGTATGATTCAAGTTTGTTCATTTCGTTAAAATCCGACAACTAATTTTTGACGCGTTTTTGACGTCTTTTCGGACTTAGTCAGAAATGCACATTTTTGCACTTTTTCTTTAAATAACTCAATAAGTGTATGATTTTACACACTCATTTACTACATATTTATCATATTTAACTTACTTAATGCTTTGATATGTATTTTATGCTTAAATTTTATTTTTTTGATTTTTTATGAATTTTTTTCTTATGTAAAAAGGAAGGGGGGGGGGGTGATTTTCATACATTTTCTGCTTCTTTTCTATAACCACTCTTCAGATTGTCATGACAATTTGTAGGTATGAGGTACTCATGCATGGTACCCTACAAGTGAAAGAATTTTGTCCAGATATCCACTTTTGGATTTTTAAGGAATATTTTTTAAGATTGTACATAGGTATAATGTATGTTTTCCATGCCCAATGGACCCATGGGGAGTGGCTTCAAACCCCGGCGGGACCCCAACAAAATTTTTTCCCCTTTTTATTAGCTCACCTGAGCCAAAGGCTCAAGTGAGCTATTGTCATAGTGTGGCGTCCGGCGTCCGTCGTCCGTCGTCCGTCCCTCCGTCCGTCGTAAACTTTTAACATTTTCAACTTCTTCTCAAGAACGGCTGAAGGGATTTTGATGAAACTTGGTATGCATGAAGTACTAAAGGTCCTCTACCAAGTTTGTTCATTTCGGCTCGATCCCTTCAGGGGTGGATCCAGGGCGGGGTCAAATAGGCCCCGGAGGGTACCCCTCTTCAAAAATCTTCTTCTCCAGTTCCACTGAATGGATTGAAAAACTAATTGTATCTATGTGATCTAGAAGGATGTATGATTCAAGTTTGTTCATTTCGTTAAAATCCGACAACTAATTTTTGACGCGTTTTTGACGTCTTTTCGGACTTAGTCAGAAATGCACATTTTTGCACTTTTTCTTTAAATAACTCAATAAGTGTATGATTTTACACACTCATTTACTACATATTTATCATATTTAACTTACTTAATGCTTTGATATGTATTTTATGCTTAAATTTTATTTTTTTGATTTTTTATGAATTTTTTTCTTATGTAAAAAGGAAGGGGGGGGGGTGATTTTCATACATTTTCTGCTTCTTTTCTATAACCACTCTTCAGATTGTCATGACAATTTGTAGGTATGAGGTACTCATGCATGGTACCCTACAAGTGAAAGAATTTTGTCCAGATATCCACTTTTGGATTTTTAAGGAATATTTTTAAGATTGTACATAGGTATAATGTATGTTTTCCATGCCCAATGGACCCATGGGGAGTGGCTTCAAACCCCGGCGGGACCCCAACAAAATTTTTTCCCCTTTTTATTAGCTCACCTGAGCCAAAGGCTCAAGTGAGCTATTGTCATAGTGTGGCGTCCGTCGTCCGTCGTCCGTCCGTCCGTCCGTCGTAAACTTTTAACATTTTCAACTTCTTCTCAAGAACGGCTGAAGGGATTTTGATGAAACTTGGTATGCATGAAGTACTAAAGGTCCTCTACCAAGTTTGTTCATTTCGGCTCGATCCCTTCAGGGGTGGATCCAGGGCGGGGTCAAATAGGCCCCGGAGGGTACCCCTCTTCAAAAATCTTCTTCTCCAGTTCCACTGAATGGATTGAAAAACTAATTGTATCTATGTGATCTAGAAGGATGTATGATTCAAGTTTGTTCATTTCGTTAAAATCTGACAACTAATTTTTGACGCGTTTTTGACGTCTTTTCGGACTTAGTCAGAAATGCACATTTTTGCACTTTTTCTTTAAATAACTCAATAAGTGTATGATTTTACACACTCATTTACTACATATTTATCATATTTAACTTACTTAATGCTTTGATATGTATTTTATGCTTAAATTTTATTTTTTTGATTTTTTATGAATTTTTTTCTTATGTAAAAAGGAAGGGGGGGGGGTGATTTTCATACATTTTCTGCTTCTTTTCTATAACCACTCTTCAGATTGTCATGACAATTTGTAGGTATGAGGTACTCATGCATGGTACCCTACAAGTGAAAGAATTTTGTCCAGATATCCACTTTTGGATTTTTAAGGAATATTTTTTAAGATTGTACATAGGTATAATGTATGTTTTCCATGCCCAATGGACCCATGGGGAGTGGCTTCAAACCCCGGCGGGACCCCAACAAAATTTTTCCCCTTTTTATTAGCTCACCTGAGCCAAAGGCTCAAGTGAGCTATTGTCATAGTGTGGCGTCCGTCGTCCGTCGTCCGTCCGTCCGTCCGTCGTAAACTTTTAACATTTTCAACTTCTTCTCAAGAACGGCTGAAGGGATTTTGATGAAACTTGGTATGCATGAAGTACTAAAGGTCCTCTACCAAGTTTGTTCATTTCGGCTCGATCCCTTCAGGGGTGGATCCAGGGCGGGGTCAAATAGGCCCCGGAGGGTACCCCTCTTCAAAAATCTTCTTCTCCAGTTCCACTGAATGGATTGAAAAACTAATTGTATCTATGTGATCTAGAAGGATGTATGATTCAAGTTTGTTCATTTCGTTAAAATCCGACAACTAATTTTTGACGCGTTTTTGACGTCTTTTCGGACTTAGTCAGAAATGCACATTTTTGCACTTTTTCTTTAAATAACTCAATAAGTGTATGATTTTACACACTCATTTACTACATATTTATCATATTTAACTTACTTAATGCTTTGATATGTATTTTATGCTTAAATTTTATTTTTTTGATTTTTTAAGTATTTTTTTCTTATGTAAAAAGGAAGGGGGGGGGAGGGGTGATTTTCATACATTTTCTGCTTCTTTTCTATAACCACTCTTCAGATTGTCATGACAATTTGTAGGTATGAGGTACTCATGCATGGTACCCTACAAGTGAAAGAATTTTGTCCAGATATCCACTTTTGGATTTTTAAGGAATATTTTTTAAGATTGAACATAGGTATAATGTATGTTTTCTTACCAAAAAAGAAAAGAAATTCTCAAATCGCACCGGGTTATACACATTGATACTACTTTTGAATGAAGAAATTTTATTTGAATCACAAAAAAAAAAATGCCGTAAAGATTAAAAGTACACAACTTTTTTAATATTTTTTCAAAGCCATGCACCTGGTTCCGGACCGGAATTATTCGAATTTTATGATCTGAGGACCCATTTTCACACGTATTCTTCCACACATGTAGATGTCTCACACACTTTAAAACTATATTCAAAATTTTATTTCATCTATCTAGTAAACAATCACGGGAAGACAATTGAAGATAAACATTGTGTGTATTTTCCACCAATTGTTGAAAATAATAAGAAAATAATCGGAACTATTTGACAGGACAATGACCTAGATATGCATTAATTCATCTTCGTCCCCAAGGCGCATCGTATTCCGCTAGGCGCTTCATTGCAATACAAACCGCAAAGCAGTACTGCGATATATTTCAGGAGATACAGTGCAAACGGAATAGATTTTTATACTTGGAACACTTTCATAATCTGTATCTGTATGGGTACGTTGAATTACCAATACTGGCTTGTGATCAACGGAATGAGAGAGCGCATAAACTTACTTAATCGCGCTTCAGGCTGAATCTAAAGCCTTCCACAGTCCTTGACAGCACTTGATGGTTATCCAGTTCGTTCCACTCTGTGACTGTACGTATGAAGAATGAGTTCTTCCTGATGACGGAATTACATGTAGGTATGTTAAAGCAGCGAGTATGGTTTGAGCTATGAACAACGTTCATAATGGTTATCATTCATGTACTTGGAACACTTGCATATACTTGTTATCATGTATAAAGTTTGCTCGAATTTCCTCTGTCTTAGACTCTCTTAGATGAAGTAATTTACGGACTGATTTCTTGAAGAAACGTCTAATGAGTAATCTCTTCCTCTGGATTTTGAGAATGCATAGGACATTTAATATCTGAAATTCTTGAAAATAAATAATTCCGTTCAGAGTTCCTGAAATCTTCCAATGAAATGTTGGACCACAGAAGCTGTTGTTTTAATAGAGAAAATAAATTATTATTCACAACCTTAAGCCACTGTGTTCGTCATCTTGTATGTATAATATTTCTAAGAGGAACACAGAGGCCTGAGGTTGTGAATAATAAAACATTTTCTCTCATAAAACGACAGGATCCTGTGTTAAGACATTTGGGAATTTTTATCTGTTCAAATAATAGATACATAATGAGTTTTTATCAGACCAAATAACTTCTTGTCGGCAAATCCAATGCAACCGATACATTTCATGAACTCTCTCTGCTAACAACTTGCCCGTGTAACAGACCTATGATGAGGTAAAACAATTAGTTAACAGTAAATAACGATGTCGTAGGTCTGCTAGTTGGACAAGCTTAACAATTTCATGGGCCTTTTAATTTGTTTCAAACTGCGAAACCTTAGAGAAACCACTTGAGTTGTTGAACAGCGTATGCTGAAATGCGACGCTCCTTCTCGCCTGTTGAAATATGCATAGGCAAGAAGCGTCGCATTTCAGCATATTTACTTAAAATTATTTGTTCAAGTGGCTTCACTGGGTCATGAGGTTTGATACAACATACACTGCTTTTTTGGAAAACAAACAAACTGGCACAATTTCTGCACAACTCACTTGAATTGATGAATGTTGGATCAAAACGATTTTAACTGTACGTTTCATGTATTTGAGATGAAATCAATACTATTCAAAAGCATAATTCATAGATTTCAGTGAATAAAGGCAAACCCGAAAAATCTTAGTTTTTTATGCCCCTGGAATAAAAGATTCGGGAGCATAAAGTTTTTGGCCTGTCCGTCTGTCTGTTTGTCTGTCTGTTTTCCAAAAAACTTTAACATTGGGCATAACTTTTGAATGGAAGCTGGTGATAGAGGTTTCATATTTCACATGTGTATTTACCAAAATTTTGACCTCATGACCATAACCTTGACCTTTCACGTACTTCTCAAAAACTTTAACATTGGGCATAACTATTGAATGGTTATAGTGATAGGGCTTTCATATTGTACATGTGTATTCCTTGTGACAAGATCTTTCCATTGATACCAATATTACGCTGACCCTGACCTCTCACATACTTAACAGAAAATGGTGTTTATACTAACAAAGATGCCGCCGGGGGCATTCTCGTTTCACAAACACAGGCTTTATAATTTCTGGCATGCTAGCTATCAATAATGAAAGGTTTTGTGTTCAATTTTAAATAAACTTAATTTGTGAAATCATTTCATTGTTTTATTCTTTTTCTGCTGCACATTTATGTGGAATTTTACAATATGATTTTATTTTTGATGTTGCATAATTGAACTATACTAGCTGGGCATATGACGTTGGACCACTTTATCCGTTTTTTTTTTCAAATCAGTAAAAAAGTTATTGTTTTGAAATGTGACTATTTTTTTCTTTTTTGTACCTTTAAAGGTTGTCTGAAAAAAAAAACACTTCTCTGCATCCGGCAAAAATCTTTTTAGAAAGGTTGTGGGCTAAAATCCTGGTACTGGCACTATCAGTATTCAATGTCAGTATGTCAGTTAGAGCGTGCATGGGTATCAGGTGAGCGTTGTGCCCCCTGGGGCTCTTGTTTATAATTTAAAAAAAAATATTTAAGGGGTTTCTCTCTTTATTTCCGTAAATATCGACAAATTATCCTCTCATTTTTCATGGTTTTTTGATTTTGTACACGTGGCTCCATGCAACTTCTAGCAATTCAGTGCAACTTTTAGATTTATTCATTCAAAGATTACCGTCATATGGCATTTACATATTACAGCTCATCCGGTACGCTAGAGTATGTACTGATATTTTGGATTTTCACAGTAGAAATTTACAAATTACCAAAAAACTTTTAGGTCAAGGATTCCGCTTTCATAAATTAGTTAAGACTTTCTGGAAATTTTACAAAAATTACAGTCAACTTCTTTTAAAATTCGGATCTATACACACAATGGAGTACATTACTTTGGGTAATACACAACCTGTATTTTATGGTGATATGATAAACAAAATTAGAAGAATCAAAGGTAGGCAGCATAACCATCGAAAATGCATCAGAGTCATCAAACGCCTTTTATACCGTGGATATGATCCTAATGTCACCAGACGGACACTAGTCTTGGTACTTGACCAATCTACAGTCTTGTACCAGCGCATCCTTGAGACTTGCACTCTGCTGACTGTGACGACGGGACTCCATGACGGGCCCTGTCCAAACCTCTTTAGAGAAGACAGGACCCCGACCACCTGTCCTCTCTTAATGTCAGTCGGACTCCTCGGGTGATTACATACATGAGCTCGCTACAGCCGGCAGAGCACGGACTGTATTATGCAGGCCCTCTTTTTATATCCATTTACATATTCATCTGTGTTGCTGGGGCCTCTACTTTTTGCAGTCTTGTTTGTTTGATGTCATCTTACAGTGAGGAGGTTGTTTTACACCACAATTGTACGTTCTGGGTAATTGGAGAAGTGTTGTGCACACGTAATCCAGGATAACCACACCATTTGCTACTTGCGTGGCAAATGGCCGGTCCAAAGTCGGCACCGGTTGCCCATTGGTCTCGTCGGTTTATGTGTAGTCTTTTGTGTTTGATGTTTACATGTCGTATGTCTCTTTTTCGTCTCATACTATTCTCGTCTTTTGTGTTTTTGCATCGGGTGTTTTGGTGTTTTGCTGTTGGTACTGCAACAGGGTCTTGTTGGAGATCCCCTCCCTTCTTTGAGATAACCAAAAAAAAAATCATATCAATTGGAATCAGCCTGCAGCAAGAAAACTTAAAGAGAGCCACGATAGTGTTCACCCTTGGGGCTTTTGATATAGACTTGTAGAGGAAAGGGTTTGTGACTAGGCTATGATACCTCACCCCTGTGCCGACATACTGGAACAAAGAATGGTAATTATAATAAAGAAAAACGACTGTTCCCAACTCAGTCTACTGGACAATAATTCCCGAATGGTGGGCTCCAGACATGCATTCTTCGGATAATGAATCCTTGACAGTAGTTCCTGGAACCAAAGTGTGTCAGAGTACATTAATTGACAGTTGTTCCTGAACTCAAAGTGTGTCAAAGTACCAAATGTAATTAAGTGACGCCTCCACATTTTTAAATTTCTGAGTTTCAAGTCCACTTGCTTTTTTATAAAATTGGAGTTGCTCCAAACTTTTTGGAAGGTCTTTTCAAAGGCGTAATTAAAATAAGTTAGAGGGCGCTATCGGATGCACGGAAAAAGTAAGTACATGCATTATGCTTCAAATTACGCAACTGTACTTGACATTCGTGTACATGAATGTAACAAAAGTTTTAAGCCACATAATAATACTCGTTCTAACGTGATAGAAAGGATGCAAGATTTGATAATAATGATCGGCTTAAAACAGAATAACGTGAATGGAAGTGAAAATTTTGATGCATTTATTATCATAACGGAATTTGAATATTTTTTTGAAATTGAATAGTACAAAGAAAAGAAGACTAGTATAAAGTATAGTAAACCTTCAAAATTGAATATCCATAAAAATAGATTATTGATTGAAATACAAATTCCACATCTGAATCCAAAAATATTTGGTATCTTATCTTTAACTCCGGTTGATCGTCTGTCTCTTCAACAATTTCGAAAACTTCTGTTGTCAAAGTTCTTGAAATTTCTAAATCTTGGGTCCTGTAGCATCATATCCCAACCATCCTGCGACGTCTTTCGGATTAATTCTGGACATTAAAACTTTCACACCCTTTGGCCATATTACATTCTTTAGATTGAGGATTACTGACGAGGGTTAAGTACCCGAAAAGTGCATGTCTGTTCCATGCTGAAAATTTACCTGTTCTTAAATGATGCTATTGAATTTGAAGACGTTTAACATGTATGAGCATGTTATCAAGACCAACATACGTAAAACTGAATGATATCAATTGAGGTGTTTCAAATTTTATGTTGCATATTGCAAGTTTAAATAGAAATCGTTGAATGAAAGTCAAACATCTAAACCATCTAATCTCTTTTTTTAAAATATGGCACGAGTTGGAATACTATATTTTCGTCTATGATTATAACAAATCCACTCAGTGCACGTTGAACTGATGTCCTTCCTCCCTGCATGCGCCTGGTTTAAGTTCCGTAGGTAACTAGTCAAGATGGTTGTACTAAGCACAAAGAAAGATAACTCTGATGACTATTACAGTTAAAATAAAAAAAAACTCGAAGATGTCCATACGCGTTAACATTATCAAACTAATTTGAGAAACATTGAAGTTACAACAGCTTATACATGTAGCACGAAAAAAAAATATTTTGCGTGTCAAAGGAAGTTTGATTTAGATATAAAATGTTTTAAATGACTAGTAGTTTGGCGATTGTATCAACAGGACTATAGGCCTGTGTACCATGTACACTTTATTCTCCCGCAGTTTACAGGTATATAGTGTCACTCATATTTCATGTTTTTGCATGTCTAATTTGATTGTTACATTATATACCTTTTTCCCTGCTCTTTGTCGAAGTTCTTATTTATTTGTTACAATCCTGCTGGTACATGTATGTATACATGTTCTACTTTGGCTGGTACAGGGTAGTCTTACAGTAAATCTTTTTCCATATCTATCTACATACAAATGTGAAGGAAGTACCCGTGGTGATCGAAAGGAACTATTTATTATTTTATCATCACTTCCTGAGATTCATCGAATGTTGTGCACTAAAATGTGAGTTAAAAAAAACGACACAATTTTACCATTTGCACTGATAGAATGTGCAATGTGGTGTTGTGCATTTGAAATCGTTCTCGGAATCAAAAGGAATTATTGATAGATACAAATGAGACATCGCTAATTTTTGAATGTTGAATCTTGTTCTAGAACGCGATTCAACATTTGAATGTTGAACCTTGAACCTTGCGCACTTTTGAGGATAAATATTATAGCAATGCAAAATGACTGAGCTGCTTAACTTATACATGTACTAGTATATGATATTACTTTACACGTGAATAGCATTGCAAAATGTTTTTTCAGCTTGCTTTTGTATCACAGTAACATGTATCTTGAACAGAATATCTGACTCAAGATCTCAAATTTAGATTTAGAGTCATCAGTGGTCAATGCTGTGCCTGTAGACAGTTTCACAACCGTTGCGATCCCTGAAAAATCGCAGCAATATATGTACATTGTACTTCGCTATCCGTTCTTAACCGAATGAAACCTGAACCGTATGAACCCATTGCAATACGCAACATTCCCCGTGAATATACGTAGAAATCCGTATTTGAACCGTAATATACTCGTACTGATCCGCAATTATCCCATGCATGCGTCCGATTTCAGTTCCGCTTTTCTTCGTTAAAATCGTTCCCCTGTGACCTGATATTAAGAAATGTATTAATCACTTCTTTCCAGCTCTGTCGCATGAAAGAAGCTTTGTTTTGGCCCATTATCGATTTGACATCATAGATATTATTTTGCTATTTCAAAAACTCATTCCATTCAAAACTATCACCTAAATAAAAGGAGGTTGACATCTTAGCACCAATCCTCCAATGCCATTTTGAACATATATTTTATTTGAATATGCTACTGAATCGAAACCTATAGGAAATTTGGTGCCGCGCACTCTCTGTACAGTAAATGTACAAATCTGAATTTAAAAAGTAAAAGAGGGCGCTACTGAAATGAATTTTGGTGGCTCCGCTGGAAGCATCACTGATGAGAATTTAATATTCGAAACACGTGTCTGGTGCATGGAAATTGGTTTGGAATTTTCTTCATAAAGGTATAGAGTTGGAACACTTTCGTATTTCATTTTGAAATCTACCTCTGCCGTCATCGCCTACCACCTGAAACTGGGGCTTCATATTTGTAAATAAAGTACAGCAAGACTTAGTACTCACCATTTGGTATTACTACATTTAAGAGGTATACAATGTACAGTACAATCATTGTCTTTGTTTCAATGTAATACGATGCAGTATAAGGGATTATTTCTTCATTCGTACGTTGTTTACACGATCAGCTGAGCGAGAAGTATCCGGTAAAAATACAACTTCTACTGTCCGCGCAGCTCACTTCAGAAATTGGAAAATTGAACTTTTCTCTATTTTGTCGGCATATTTTCCGATTAAAATTTATATAGGCGGATAGATTTGAAACGCTCATAACTAACGGTGTATGATACATGTCTGTACGACCAATACTATGCTCAAAGTAAAAGGAAATTATTTCAGATGGAGAGATTTCCATGGTAATTTTATCTTGACGTCGTCGATGTTCTCCATACACTCAGTGATAAACATTGGCGGCGTTCCGCAAAAATTAACATAGAAAACTCCCTATCTAAACTATTTTCTTTCACTGTGAGCGCTGTTTTAGTCGCATATCATACTGTAACACCGTTAGTTATGAGAGTTCGAGATCTATCCCCCTACATAAGTTGTAGTCACAAAATTTGCCGACAAAATAGAGACGTCCCAGTGACGTCACTGTAACGACATGCAGTACATGCGATGTCCCTCGGGCTTTATTATTGCGTGAAATGGTGTAGGAAAATATCGATGAATGCAAGGTTATATGGCAAGGCTGTGCTGCCTATGACCTTGTTGCAAGTTGACTGATCCGTACTTATACGTACCTTGGCGTCAAGCTACAGGTTTTTACGTACGAGTACGGTTTGGCACGTTCTCAGTACGTGTTTCTACGGCTTTAAACGGATTGGTACGGGTTAGAACGGGTCTTGATCCTTACTGGTTTTTTTTAATATGTTCAAAAAAAGAAGTACGATTTGAAAAATCAGCCAAGGATACTCACGGTTCAAATACGGAGTAATACGGTGTTCTACGATATTCTACGGTTGATGCCACCATTTAAATGAAGTGACGTCCGCGAGATAAATATTTGGCTGCCGTTAGATAATAATGTGAATAAGTGATTGCCTTCAGATAAATATGTGGCGACCGCAAGATAAATTAATAAAGTTGTGGCCGCAATATTACTAAGTGGTGGCCGTCAGATAAGCTAATTGGCGACGGTACATAATTATGAGGCGGCCGCCAGATAATTAAGTGGCGGACGCAGATAAATAATATTTGCATACCTATCACCTACGGTCTTCCTAAGATTTATATTGTTACATTCAAGTTTTAAATTGAAAGTCCCCGAGGAAAACTACACGTATCTACTGCTTGCTAGCAAAGTTCTTGTGACATGCATCATATCAGTGAATTTCATCCTTGAGAAATGATGAATTCTTATTTTGAAAAGTGTACGGGTATGTTTGAGATGCTCTTTTTTCGTAATTGAAATTGACTGTTTGGATTGGATAATACTTCGAAGGAATTTGTAAGTTTTAATTTCATGCTATCGATGACATCCCGTGTCATATGCACCTGTTTCATTCATCAAGAAGGTAACGTACTGGTAAGATTTGCAAATTTATGCAGCTAATCGATAATGATATATCAATATTGTGCAACACAAGACAGATTTGCTTTATTATGAAAATTTGAAGATCGAAGCAAATATTTGATTACCCTTCTCTAGGCCTTGGCGTGGGAACTTATAAGAAATTTGAATGCATGTCACATAGAGCATTGGTGCTGAATTTAGTTCTAACAAGTAAGGGGATCGTGTGATGATATTCATGTAATTTTAGATGACAATAGCAGCTGGAAATAGTAATTGGAATAGTGACGATTCCAATTACTAGGTTTGTCCATCTGTCGGTAATGAGAAAAGAAATCTACTTCAAGACTGACGGCAGACCCTCCAATGGACGCATTTTTTCCCAAAGTACTCTTAAAAATTGACCTCGAAAGAGAAAATCTTCTATACTTAACGACAAACGCGTTGAAGAAAAAACAACCTTCTTTAAAAACAGACAATATACAATTATTTCACAGTGAAGAGGTCGATATGATGATTTATGGAGTGATAAAACCAATATCGACCGAGGCCGAAGGCCGAGGTTGATGTTCGTTTTATCACTCCATGAATCATCATATCGACCAAATCATCTGTGCTATAATTGTTTTATCATAAACATGAAAACTGGAAGAGAAAATGGTAACCATATTGTTTTGTTCCCTAACACTTCTCACTTTTACATTTTTTCTTTCAGATAAACATTTTGTATTCTAGTAAAATGTTTTACACTTCATCTTTTATTATTATTTTTTTTCATTAAAAAATGCTGCCAAATAGCATACTCGTTCATGTCAGAAACAGACTGTTGCTGCCGTCTACCGTTTTCCTCTAATACACAAAACAGGAAACGCGTCAATATGACCGGTTCAATACGACGATTAATCGCATTGCACGTGACCGCGTTTTGGCCAATGGGAAAGCTTGTAAACGGTAACGTAAATTAGAGTATATGATAAATGACGTAATGTGATGAAATGATGAGAGCTGTTGACAACTTAAGCCTGTCATAAATTCGTATCTTGATAGCGATTTATGATGTCATCATGATAATGTGTGAACATCGTCGGTATTTTCCAACAATGCTTGAATTTGTCCTGTCGTGCGAAGACGCATCAAATTTCACAGGAAACATCAACGGCAATGTCTTTTCTGACATTCAGATTTGGAGGTACCCGGCGTATAATACTGACGTAACGGTTAGTTAGTCAGTGACCTTTACATAATAAAAATGCCGGCAAAATTCTAAAGGTATTGCGCCAGCAGCATATCTACGACAAACAGATAAAAGACAAAGATGTTTCTGCATGACTTCAATTTAATATCACTCTGCAATAAAACACAAGTGATTTTTGTTTTTTAAGTATTAATTTTTGAAGTACATGTATTTTATGAAACTGTTCAAAGTAAAAGAAATAAAACACGAAAGTTCGATAGATATGAAATTCATACATTAAAAATAAATGTATACAAACGATATGCATAATATCACTTTATTTGTTGTAGGTGACTTATTTTTAGCGAAATCATACTCCATCGAAATCGGTCTCATACACGCACAATGTAATTATGAATATACTTTATCACCATTAGTTTTCTATACTGTGACGTACTGTATAAAAATCGTTTACGTTTATACTGTCCAATATTATGCACGTCATTTTGGCACTTTTCGTCTTATTCCGCTGGAAGATGATCACACTAAAATAAGATCAACCACACAGGAAGACAAGTAAACAATAAGGATTTCTTTTATAATTGGTACAAGTAAAAGATAAACATTAAAAAGTATAACCACCGGGAAATGTTCCTACATCAATCATGGTCTTATGAAGATGACAGATTATACTGTTTGCCCTTTTCGCATGAACATATGTTAATGAGTCTTTTTCCTTGTACAACAAGAAACCAGGAGAACACGCTCCCACAGATAATGACGATACCTAGAATCCAGAACCACTGAGATGGATTATCCTCAACCATCCGTGACCAAAGTGTGTTCCACAACAGTGACCCTGCATTTCCCCCCGCTCCAACAAGTCCGGCAATAACACCCACGTATTTAGGGAGAATGTAGGGAACTATTGCAGTATGTGGTTCCCTCGCTCATTTGAACAAAGAGACTGAAGAATATGATAACCAAAACGGCGATGGGCACTGTCTCTATCTGGCTGAAAATGATAAGCATCACGCCCTCCCCTAACATACAAATCATGTGACCAAGGATTCTACCCGGCAGAGCAAATTTAGAACGAAGAACATCGGAAAACAATCCTCCAAGCGCACGTGCAAATAGATTCATCAAACCGAAAAGGGAGGCAATCAGACTTGCTGTCGTCTGGTCCAATACGCTGCATTCATATTCATCTACAGTTGTAGTTACAGGCGGAAGGGTGGTTCCATTTAGAGCTAAAGTCGCAGTGGTGCTCATGATTGTAGAATTAAGCGAATTACTTCCCCCTTCTACACAGCCAGGCTTCTTGAATTTGTACAGAAGATACAAGTTTAGGACAGTATTTACTGAGATTTCTATACCGAAGCACATTCCATAGTGTATAATAAGTATCACCACGGTGACTACCAGCCAAAACGATCGCTTACAAGAACAGGTGCTCTCCTCTTCTGGTTCTGGTACAGAAACATCAACCTTGGTCGTCGGTTTCTGATCAAAGCCTGGTTCCAGCGTGTGATTAAGTTTCTTGTTTGAACCGTTCGCTGTATTGAAATAGGATGAACAAGTAAAAGTACTCATTCAAAGTAAACACTAAAATCCATCTTTATCGCATTGCATTTAACATAGTTACAAGTTTTTACTTTATGTTATGTAATATCTCGTCTAAAATGAAGAGAACGTCACTGATGTATAACGTGGTTTTACTTTTTCATGACCCATCAATCTAACTTTAGCAAATAAGAAAACTGCCACTAAGAAAGAGCAATTTAGAAGCAAAATCATGGAAAACACTGCAGTAAATATTCTTTTAAAGTACTCGCTCATGTAGAGTACGTTTTATGTACTTTTCTTCTTTTAATCATCTTTTCATACTTAATATTATGTACTCACTGTTGCCACTTTCATCTTTCTTAAAGGCGAGGTTTACGTTTCCATCTTTTTCCTTTTTATTTTCGTCAGCTTTTGAATTGAAAAGTATGGATCTATGATAATTACTTGCATCATTAAATCATCTAACGATTTTAGAGTAGGGGTTATTCTAAGGAC